>SNQJ01S0020560.1:17594-39645 GCA_010110895.2 Picea sitchensis | reverse complement strand
ATTGCCCGATTCATGTTGCAGGGATTTACCTCAATCCCGCATTCTACTCATGTGGTTTTAGATTTGATGTTGAGGTTATGGAAGGATTCCTCACATGTGTTGAGAGAATGGTGCTAAGTCATGGAGAATGTGCAGAGATTTCCAAAGAAATGGAAATATATAGGATGTTTGGTGGGACTTTTGGCTTTCAGATGGCTATAGCTGATAGGAAGACCAAAATGCCAAGTAAACTTCATTAAATTTCAAATTTCAACTTTCATATTTCAATGTCTTTTCTTTCAACTTTGTAACTTTCAAATTTCAAATTTCAATGTCTTTTCTTTCAACTTTGTAACTTTCAAATTTCAAATTTCAATGTCTTTTCTTATGTTTCTCTGATTTGTTGTAGATGCTTGGTGGACAAGCTATGGTGGTAGAGTAACCCACCTACAAAATCTTTTCATTCGAGTGCTTAGCCAAACATGTAGCTCTTCAAGATGCGAGCGCAACTGGAGTGCATTTGAGAAAATACACACCAAGAAGCGCAACAGGTTACAAATTTTCAAATTAAATTTTTTATTTATTATAAATTATAATTATAATATTATTGTTAATTTATAATTTATGGTTCTCATACAGGTTGGAATCCCAGCACCTCAATGACATGGTATATGTCTACTACAATCTCTAATATTTGGTGAGGCAGATTCAGAAAAACTTGATGTGGATGCCATTTTGTTTGATGGGATTGACACCAGTGCTGAATTGAGGGTTGAGTCCGAGAGGCCTATCTTGGAATCGATGTCTGATTGGATACAGGAGGAGGTGGAGGGGGCAATAGCAGAGGACGAGGAGGCAGAGGAGGGGGATGTTTCATAGTAGAGTCAACCACCATCTTCACAAACTCCGACAGAGGGATTTGTACTTGGAAGTAGCACCAGTAGAGGACACCAGAGTCTAGCCCCTGCATCTTCTACAAGACGTCAGAGTCCAGTGTTAGCCCCAAGGGCTTCTTCCTCTAGAGGAAAAGCTATCACCTTTTCCTGTAAAAGGGGTAGAGGAAATCATTAGACTTTATTTGATTTCATTGTAGATGACTCATGATAATGAGATACATTTGTCACTTATTATATTTTTTGATGATATTTTGAGGCTTTAGACTCAGGACATGATTGAGTGTTGATCTATAGACTGTGATGTATTCGAGTTTACTAGACATCTTATACATCTTATATATCTTATATATCAGTTCTCTTTTCATATTTATGTGGAAATGCATTTATTTGATGTTGTTGATGCTTTAAATATTTAAAAAATTGAAAAAAATGAATATTTTTGTATTTTTTTCGTTCTTACTACATTTTCTGATATTTTCCCCGATGTTGCCGATATTTTCGTTTTCGGACCCTTGGCGATATTTTTCCGCTACCGATGTTGGTAACACTGGTACAGATGCTACAATAATTCCAGTAGAGGTACACTTGCAGTTTTCAGATCTATAGGTATCTGAAATTTTTGAAAGTTTTATAAGTCTGATTTGTTTCAGAGTTATAAGGTTTTCTTATTTCTTTAAGGAGGTGTAAGGGTTTTCTGATTTATATTGAAGATATAAGCATGTTTTTTTGAGTTACAAGGAAATATTGGCAATATTAATAATTTCATGATGCCCGAGTCTCATAAATTAAATGGTAAAAATTATCCTGCTTTGAAACAAAAAATGGAACAAATTTTGTCTTATCATGATCTTTGGGAACTAGTCACCGGGACAATGCCAAAACCTGATCCTATGACTAATGAATATAAGTAGAAAAATAAAAATGCATTACTTATTCTTACCTTTGCTTTGGAGGATGATCATCTTCCGCACATTTGCGGTATTAGTAAGGCTATTGATGTTTGGAAGGTGTTAAAAAATTTATACAAAACTTCAAATGAACTTCGAGTTTTATTATTGGGAAACAAATTAACCAGTTTGAAAATGGTAGCATCAAATTTTTATACAGATCATGTTCAGAAGTTGCAGGAATTGAAAAATCAATTGTTAGCGATCACACAGACATTAAAGATAAAGAATTTGTAACCATTATGTTTAATAACCTTCCAAATGTGTCTAACCATTATGTTTAATAACCTTCCAAATGTGTACCGGAATTTTGTAACCTTATTTTGTGTATCTTTTCAAAATTAAGTTCCCACATTTGAAGAAGTTGTAGGATTACTACTCTAGGAAGAGAAACAACTCAAGAAAAATGAACTTGCAGAACCAAATAGAGCTTTTAGAGGAAGACATAGAGGAGGAGGTCGTGACATAGAGGAGGAATGTCCAATTGGCATCAAAATTGGAGGCAAAATTCTTCAAACGAGATCGGTACTTCTCAAAGTTCTAAGCATTGCAATTATTATAGCAAGAGTAATCATAATAAGATAAGATAATTTTATTAATGTCCAACGAATGACCACAAAAGTAGGTCAATGGGATTGAAGACTACAACAAGTATGAATATAATGTGGGAGTGAACAAGGATAAATTCAAGCTAGGGCAAATTTTCCTTGTTGTGGGTTGCCTCAACATGTGTGCCAATGGGATGTGATAACATAAGTTGTGTACCATATATGCATAAGTCGTGTTTCCTAGTGAAAAATTAGCAAATGAAACTTATGGAATTAGTCTCAATGAAGAATTAGATCATTAGGACACTAATAGGCTAATAATTAGGCACTCAACCTAAGGTTTAGGATTTAATTAAAGTATCCTGAACCAATTAGGTGTGTTCACATTGTAAAATGTGGAAATATGAGAATTGAGGGGTTAATATAGTAATGAACTAAGGGAATTATAGGAAGAATGTACCATGCGTCTTCTAGGAGATGGAGTGAAGTGGAATGTAAGTGTAAAAGTGATGTGATGTGATGCACAATTTACCTAAGAAAATTGATGAAATGTGATGAAAATGTAGTAAGGAAGTGGATTTCACCTAGGCAAAATTGATAGTATGCTTGCAATAAACAAATTGCTTAGGTTAATATTATGGAAATGACATGGAACATGAATGAACTTAGGAAAGCACTAGGTAAGTGCATCACCATGCTAGAGGACACTCATAAACTAACCATGCAACACAAGATGAAAGTGACTAGAACATGACTAGGTGATCACCATGATGTTGGTCCATGAAGAAAATAATGCACCACTGAATGAATCTCCACCAATAATCCAATCTTTGGAAGGCTAGAATCATCACACCAACCTAGACAAAAACAAGTTTACCTCTCATGCCAATATGAGGGATAACAAGACCCCTTATGTAACTTGGTCAAGAAGGAAACCAAAGGTATCCCATTTCAAAAATTTTGGTTGTTCGACATATGCACATGTTCCCTATACAGATAGACATAAGTTGGAGGCTAAAAGTAAGAAATGCATATTTATTGGGTTAAGCAATGAATCAAATACATGCACATTATATGATCCAGTAAATAGAAAGGTTGTTATAAGTAGAGATGTAATTTTTGATGAGAGACCGCCACATGTGCATAGATCAGAATGGAAAGGTGAAGTTTTGCTAGGTGACAATGTAGAGCTTGAATTCAAAACTCTTGTCACATGTACGAGGCACAAAAGAGAAGAAGACAAAGAAGTGGAGGAAGAGAAAGTAGAGTTGGAGTTGGAAGGACAAGATGGAAGTTAGTCTTTGAAAGATGGAATTTAGTCTCTCTTTCTTGTCTCTTGTATATTCTCCATAGCATAGTGTAACAAGAAATTATTAGAAAATATCGACAAAGAATAAACTTAGATCTAAAGAATTTTGAAAATATCTTACAAATCAACAACTTGAAAAACTTTGGAGAAATAAAAAATAACGAGAGATATTGGAGATATTTGCAACATCAAGATTTTGCATAGTAAAATATAGGGTGGTGGAGTCATAAAGCATTATGCGACTTATATTAAAAAAATACTTCAACATTGTTGAAGAGATATTATTTGACCAACCAACTTTTGCTTTCATGTTGTAGAGTGGGAGAATAGCTATCAATTGAAATCATTGTCCCTCCCCCTTTTTCAGGTAAGGGTGGTTGTGCGTCATTCTCAAGTAACTTAACTCCATAGATTATATTATCATGTCCAACCTTGCCTTGGTTTGGCATCTTAGGTTGCTGCCCATCTCTAAGGTGATCTTCGAACATTTTGGTTTGAGATGCTTGGTCTTGAGCTCTGGAAGATTCAACATTTGCATCCATTTGTCCAATGGTATTACCATCGTCACTTTCACTTTCACTATTTATTTCCATTACTCTAAACTTGAGTAGGGGGTTGATTGATTCGTTCTTCAAATTGTTTAGGTGTTAACGTATCTCTTATCTCTTTTATCTTTGCATGAGACGCATTGGAGGGATGTAAGGGAAGTTCATATAGGTATAGTAGTGTGCCGCTAGTACTACTACTATTTCTAGGGAAAGTTTTAGGGGATCCATTTGGCCATTTTTTCCATTCTTTTTCCAAACTTGATTCACTTGTTCGAAATGAATAATCACCAAAATTTCTATAAAATAAAGTTATTTATTTGAAAATTTTCCAAAATTTTCTAGAAATTACAAAAAATTCTTAGAAATTAGAGTATTTTAACAAAAATGTTGCCAAAAAATTAAAGTTACCATTTTAAGAATCCGTAAGATTCACCAAGGTTTATACACTTGAAAGATAAGTATGGATCCTAAAAAAGTTTCCTTGTTTCCTTGGTGGATGTCATCATTTTCCCTTGGTACATGAAATATTTAGGTATGAAGAATTCTTGCAGAATTCTAATGGGATTAACTGACAAAAATGACTGAATTCAAATGAAACATGAACACCAATTTTGTGAATGTAGTTTTTGTGTTAGGGGTTGGTGGTGGTGGTGGGGGGGTATATAAGATTATACCGTAAAAAGATAAAATAAATGGGTGTTCTATTCAAGTCACTTTATCGAATGACATGTGGCAAATATAATGTTATATTAGAATGTTAAACTAGGGGTTAGGTGGTTACACCTCCTTAACCAACTTGTTAATTGTGTATATGCACCCATATGTGAAATCCTACAACCAATTTATCGGTATAGGTGGTCAATTGCAAGTTCCCTTGGAATCTGTGAAATTTTGAATCCAGTTCTATCCGCTTTGTCTACTAAACCACATTTATCACCAATCTCCTGCTACTCTTTGTATCTCTCCTAGACATTTGTAATATGGTGATTTCATCTTGAAGAGCCCAGGCTTGTTCGCATAGGGCTTGGGGTAGCCAAGGATCCCTCATGGAACTTTCCTTCCCAATCTACCATATTGAAGTCCCCCCTTGAATAGTCCTCTGTGCTTTTGGAAGAGATTGAGCCATCATTCTCAAAGTTGTGTTTTTCCAACTAAGTAATTAGATGCATGAATAAAAGAGACCCCTTGCTGTGCCAGCTAGGGAAATCATGAGCCAACAATATCTAGCAAGGGGATCCTTCCCATTATCAAAGCACCATCACTGCTATCCATGGAGCAATGCCACTGATCACCTATCCTCTATCCTTCCCAGGTTTAGTGGCTCAATAAATCCCATTCTAAACCTCCTCGAGAGAACAACGCTAGAAATAAATGACTTTCAACACTTGTAAGAGAAGAACGTCAGGTTTGATAAGTTGTAACTTGTTTGGTGTTTCCAATCAGGGGTATCTTCTCCTTCTGGAAGCTCCCCTCACGGAATGGCATTTTTTACTCTAGGTATGGTTCATCGTTTTCCATATGAGATACCTTCCCACAAGGAGCATGCATGCTACTTTCAAATATGATCAAGGGTGGGCCATTTGAGTGTTCATCCAAGTTGTATTCTTTGCGTTACTTCTCTTTTATCCATCAATATTTTGAAATATACATTCTTCATCATCTTGATATTTTCTTTGTAGTGTTTCTGGACAAGGATCCGTGTTTACTCTTCTTGATGTCCCCCAGTCCAGATGCATGCTGCGATTCATCTTTCTAATGTTTCTTTCATCTTTCCTTTGTTATTTTTTTACATTTTTAGTGTCCCATCTGTTTATATCTCTTCTTGAATCCTCTTGTGGTTCTGGTTGTGGTTTACTGTTTTAGGGTTAGCTGCCATGGATGTAATGTTTGCTTATTTGTTCTTTTCATCCTTCCAACAGGGGCAATCTTTAAAGAAATTATCAAATGCATAACAAAAAAAACATACATTAGGTAAGTTGAAATGATATGCATCATTTCAAGGAGCTTAAAGCCATTCACATATTATTCATGTTTACCTTTAGATTTGTTTTCTGTTGGTTTGTTTTTTGTGCAATCATCTTCATTTATCTCCCACATTTTCTGTTAGGTTTTGAATAATAATCTGTGTGGTTGTCAGTTGCTTTTAGTGCAAAATTTTAGAAGCATGTCTAATATTAGTTCTATAATAAATATGCATGAAATGACTATATTACAGGTTTGGATTTCTGTTTGATACAACTGTCATTGCCAACATCTTTAGAGCATTTATTTGATCCTACATTAGTAGGTCTAAATAATTTAATTTTGTACTTATTAGAAGAACAATGTTCTATATGTGAGATATCTTGATTCTTAAATCTTATCCCATACTTGTAGTAATTTCTAGCATCTTAACAACATTGCCTTTCGAAACATCTTCTGTAACCATCTTGATTTTATGCTTTTGGTAGTGCCAAGACAATATGTTTGTGCTTTTACAATTTCATTTAAAAAAATGTATTTATGGTCTATGAATGCATATAGTTTTTATCTCTCTTATATGTCCACGAATTAGTTGGCTTCTTTAGTTAATCACTGGGTCTCAATTCTCATTCTTTTGAATCTTTGTTGCTTACTTTGTAAGATCACACACACCATGAGTGTCACAATTGATAAAATAGAACATGAGAACATGTACGTCTGGGCTCATACAACACTACATTAAAAACTTTTCATTGTAGTTTGATTTCTTGCATTGTTTGATAATGTTACAATTAGCTAACTACATCAAACATATTGCTTATTGCATTTTTTGTTTCCCACATCTGATTCTCATTCCAAGAGTGGCAGGCTTCTTTTGATGTTGCAGCAGTGGACAATATGAGAAGACTTGTGGAGCATTCTGGTGTTTCTGGGCACTTGTATCCTTTAACATTGCTTTGCTCTGACATTATGCCACCTCCACCTCAGGTAGTCAACAAAAAAACAATAGAATGTCTGTGGAAAAAGAAATAGCATTTGCTTAAAGGTTCAGTTTATTACATGTTAACTCCATTATGTTCTCTGTTTGGCAGGTTGAAAGGGAAATAGGTGAGAAGAGAAAAATTGGATTTCATGGAGTTGGGATCTCTGTGGCTCCTGAAATAAATTTCAATGAATTTGTTGCTACTATTAGAAATCAAGAGGAGGTAATTGCACTATTATGTTTGGAAGCTTGTTTATTCAGTTTTAGATATCACATTTCATAAGTTCATGGCCATTTCATGTAATTTTGATGAACACGCATTGAAGATTATGCTCATAGTATGTGATGCTAACTCAAAGTGTTCCAAGTAAAACTTAAATTTGTACATGATCTATACTAGGTGATCGGTTTGTAATTTATCATCCAAAGATTTCCAAATTAGAATAATTGGTCTACTTGAATTAAACAAGTATGTAGGGTTGAATGACAGAGTAAGATAGATGAAAGGATTAATTAAATTGAGATAGTCAAGTGTTCGAGAAATCTCTTAATCAAGAGACTGAAGGTTTTAAATGATAACCTCATTTCTCTTGAGAGAAGCTTTAATATCCCAGGATGGGAGAGATCATATATTTTGACATCTGTGTATGCATATAGATTTTGATCAGAATGCCATTTCCATGTGGTGGGGGAGAAGACTCTGAATTATAATATATTAAAACCCAAGTAGTTTAATGATCATAATTGCATAGTATTTATGTAATATGTAAACACTGAATAGTCAAAAAGTCAGATAATTTGGATGTATGCTTTTTCCCGGATGTTGGATATTTAAATTCTTTCTTCTACGTAAACCTTCAAAGCATTTAAATGCTAGTGTCATTGACTATTATCAGTAGCGGGTGGTCCCTGACTCATTTTCGATGAGGATAAGAAGTGGGCATGTGGGTTCTCACATCATTTTTAAGGAAGACAAGATAAGAAGTGTCTCAAAATTTACTTGATAGTGGTTTTACATGCTTTGCTTTTGGTATTTTGGCACGCCTTTGAACCAACGTTGTGGTAACTGGAACTGGATTGGAACTGGAAAAGACAAAATCTTGAATTGAGTTAGGAGCTGTTATGCTGATGGATTACACATTTGATTGACCCTCACCACACTTGTGGAGAGGGATACCCATTAACTAAGGGTTTCCGTAAGTATAATTGGTTAATTATTGCTTCTGGATGTGGTGATTTAGGTTGTTACTATGTTGGTGTATGGTTGATGGTGGTATATCTTCATTAGAGGGGTGCCTTGGGTATATGATGCTTATTATTCTCATTATTGGCATATTCACTATGGTTCATGCTTATTATCATGGAGTATTTCTCTCTAGCACATATTGTTATGGTGATCTAGCATATCTCACTTGATGGTGGGAACGACCTTGAGGATATGGCCAATTTGGTGGTGCAGTGGCATTTTTTGGTTTGTTGCTTGCTTGAGGGAGTAGAGCGCTCCTCTTATTTGGCACCTTTTCACACATTTGAAGGCATAGCCACTTTCCATGCATAGTTCTCTAGCAAACATCACTTGGGGAGTTGGTTTGGAACATCTATTAAGGAGATTTAGCCACTTTGGCACGCATATTGAGTTCACATCATTGGGAGGAGTTATGTGTTGGATATGCAGCACATGGACCTAGGTGGCGACACACTTATGGAGGAGGTTTAATCACCTTGCACTTATTTCTAGGGCGCACCTCCTCAAGGATTATTTTATCATTACGTTGCTTGGTCGATGTGGTCCCATTGCACATTTATTTAGGGTGTTCCTTTGAATTTTTAATATTATTTGGTTGTGAAAAGCCTTTCTTGAAGAGTGCCCTCTTCCCTTTGACCAAGTAAGATTCAATATTTTATTTTGTGGAGGTCTTTGAATGGTTACATTGGAGAACTCACCAAGGACAAGTAACATTTTCTTCGAGGGAACTCCCTTGGCGAGCATTGTTTATTATTTCATGGATGATTTGACATGGTAAACACCCTAAGTTCGAGGAGGGCATTTTGTACTATAGGAGGACAAGTGGCACCCCCACTATCTAGTCCATTTTACTTGATTATTTTATTGCTAGGGTTTCGACTTGTCATTTATTAGTTGGAGGATATTATTTGTTTACTCCTCCCTAGGATAGATCTAGGTCTTTAGATATTGGATATTATTATTTTATTGGAGGAGGCTTTGAGATCTTCATCTATATAAGATGAACTCCTCATATTGTAATGGTTGTTGAAAGTTTGAGAATGCTTGGTGTTATTGGAGCTTGAGGCACATGCTTTGAACTAAATTGCAGAAGCCTAATGTTTAAATTTCTTGCATCAAATATGTCATTGAAGGGCTGTAAACTTGGTAATTATGTTCCTTGTCAGGAGAATGGTTCATTCCCCTTTTAAATCTGTGTTCATTGCTGAAAAATGCTGTTATATTTTTTCTTTCTTGATTCAGATTAGCTATAAGTTGCATGATCTTGTAGTAGGCACACTCTTTATGCATGTTTGGGGGTCTTTCTTCATCCAGATTCCCCTCAAGAAATTTCCTTTTTAGTGGCCAGCAAGATATGTTTGCTGTGTTGAAATAATGTAACTGCGAAGAGCATTCTTATTATTTTGTTATTGGATTAAATTCCCATTGTGGATTAATCATGTCATTATTATTATTTCTATTATTAGATTAATCCCCATTGAGGATTAATCAAGTCGGTAATTGTATCAAATTAGGTATAGTGTAATATAGGGACCAAATCCTTTTACGGATGGTCATGAGAATTACAATGTGCAAAAATAAGTGTTGTGGTTATAATAAAGGGCAGTTGAATTAAAAGGTGGGTTTTACCCAGAGTGATAGGTCGGCCCTTCTGGATGGTGACTCTTCACACATGCCAGTTGATATAAATAAGAGAGGGCTAAGCCTCACTTCTAACACACACACTTCAATTGCTCATTATCTTATGAGGACGAGAGTCAGAGTTGAATTTGAGAGATTAAGATTGCACATCTTGGAGGAGGATTTTTACAGCGTGGTTGGTTTTTCCTCTTGAACATTTGATAAGCTATTTATGATAAGGAAGTTTTGTGGGTTTTCCATGCTTCCCTAGAGGGTTTCCAGAGGGATAAATCTGTCTATTGTGGATAATGTATTTCTTAGTGATCTTGTAGTTATTATGCTCTTATCTTTTATGAAATGCAAAAGGGTATAATAATAGCTAAACATTAACATGGTTTTGAGGAGCCAACACAGAGAAAGCACAATGCATGAAGAAAAGCGTCCAATGATACAGGGCCCAAAAGTGGGGTTTGAAAAAGGTGAGGGTTTGCAATGGAAAGGCAGGTGGACTTCATCAAGGCTCCGCAGTTGGCAGTGAGGTGGCTCGTCTCCGCCTCCTTACAGTGCTTGGAAATCCCACCGCGTGCCAAGAAATCCCAGGCCGAAAATTTCCAGTCCACGAGGAGCCAATAAACCCCTAAACCACCGCTGCAGGTGAGATGCAGAATCTCCTCAACTCAACTGTGATTCTTTGCGGTTCTTCAAGTAAAAACCCAGTAGGAATTGTTAGTGCATGGTACATGGATCAAATGCTTAGGAAAACTTACATTTGCGGTTCCCAAGCAGGGAACCCGGAGAGCTCTACCGTCCAAGTGGACTCTCGAAGCTTTGTTGGAGAATAACATTAAAGCAGAGGTCGTCGACCCATGGTCATATGAGCTGGAGGACATATCCAAGGAGAAACTCGTGATCATAGTTGCGTCGACTTGGGAAGATGGAAAAGCGCTTGACAACGCAGCGTTCTTTGCACAGTGGCTGGAGTAGAGCTCAAAGGATTTCAGAGTTGGAGCGGGGCTTCTTTCAGACTGTAAATTTGCAGTCTTTGGCGTCGGCAGTAAGGCCTACGACCCGATCTACAATGCAATGGCGAGGGCGTTTCACCGTCAAATGACCGATCTTGGAGGAGTGGAGCTTCTTCCCATGGGAGAAGGGGACGAGGATGAAGGAAACCTAGAAGAGATCTTCGGAAACTGGAGCCGTCTACTTGTGGAATCTTTAACAAATGAACCCAATGAGGTAATTAGCAGTAAAAATAATGGAGTCCTTGAAGATGTTTCTAACTATTACAGCGGTGAAGATTCGGAGGAAGACAAAGAGAATGATCATGAAGATGCTGCCTTGGTTGATCTAGAAGATATTGCCGGCAAAGCTTTGTTCTCCATTAAAAATGGCGTCAGAAGAAAGCAATTTGGAAAGGTTAATAGATTTAGTAGGGTTTCTAATGAAGACAAACACAATTCTTCCGATGATAATGGACCAAAGGCTATGGTTACGCCCATCGTCAGGTACAGAGCTTGAAGCGAGGGTCCGCATGAAGGAAGCTATAGTGAAGAGGGTTACCGGAAGGCGTCTTTGAAGGAGGATGTAAATGAGCAATCATCGATTGGAGAAGAAGAAGGTGGGTCGAGCTGCCATGATGCATGCTATTGAAGAATCATGTGAACTCTAGAAGATTAAGCTCACATCAACTACAAGGACCTACCATACATATGCAAAGCAACCACAGGTTTACCAGGCGGAAGGTGATCATGAGAGAGGGCATATGCGATGGGTATGCGCAAAGAGAACATCAGAACACATTTGTTGTTTCCGAAGATGGACAGCAAGGTAGAAGGAGTCTGAGAACTCATTCATTGAGGATGTATGTGGCCCCAATGCCATCATCCTCCATTAATGGGTAGCTAATACTATGTATCATTCATTAATGATTATTCTCGTAAGACGTGGATATATTTAGAGAGGTGTTATTGAGATCAAGGAATTGAAAACCTCGATAAGAGAACCCTTCAGTAAGGGAGATTAAAATTCGAGTCCAGGATAATGGAGGAAAATATACCTCAAAATTTGTGTGAATATCTGCAAAAGAGATATTTGGGATCAGATCTCAACAAAGCGATGATTATTAGCTGAGCGGAAGAACAAAACCATCTTGAAGATGTGAAGATCAAGATCTATGTGCTTATGGGAAGCTGACTATGGCATTTTATTCGCGGAAACGGACTATCCCATAGATGCACTTGGGTTCCAAAGACGCGAGGAAAGAGATGTTCACTTGGGAAGAAGCCCGGTGAAAGCCATCTCTCAAAATATTTTATTTTGTCAGTGTTTGTTTCATACTCTTAGAAAGAAAGGAACAAGTGGAGCCCTCAGGAAGAAGAGGGAGAATCTTTGTAGGGATCACTGGCAGAGTATCAAGACCTTGAGAATCCATACACGAGTCCATATTAGAGATCCCGGCCGAGGGGCGTACTGACCTTGATGAAAGGCACTTAAAAATGAGAAGATGTGCACCGACGAAGAGGTATGTGAAAGAGGAACTGTAAATCCAAAGGATTCACGAGAATGGTGAGAGAAGTTCCTAGAGGCTGAGAACTGTAAGGGGAAGTCCATACTTCCACGATGAGAGAAACTCTTGAGAATGCTATTATAACAAAGTTCAAGAACCTCCTCAAAAAGACCTTCTCCCATAAAAGCCTTGGAAGGGAAAGCACACAAGATGGAGAAATTACTTAAATTGTTTCAGAAAGGAGCCAAGGCAATTAGAAAGACCAAAGCCATTCTCGGTTACATGGCTTTGATGTACGAGAAAATCTACTTGATGAGAACCTACATGCTTTGAAAAGAATACATTCAGGAGAAGGAATGGGAAGATGCCAGCTTGATAAAGGGAATGCTTCGATCCATAATGAAGAAGGCAGTAAGAATAGTTCCCAGGTTGGAAGGAATAAGAGATGCAAAGAACATCTCTGATGGCATCTCCAAAATCAAAATATACTCTTGATAAGGATGTAATTAAAAGCAAAGTTATTAAGCTGAAGTGGCTTTTCACAGGGAAGGCTGACCCGACTATAGAGGGGCTGTTCAAACCAACATGGGATACCTTGATCAAGAATACATGCAGGATCTTTCTTGCTTTAGAGATGGGGAAATGGAAGGATGGTAGGAATGACACTGCAGATGGTATTATCGGGATGAAAGCAACCCAAGTTTGAGGGTTGGTGGGAAGTCTCATACGCCAGTGAAAGCCTTATAGGTTTAGGGGCCGGCCAGGGGCTTGGTATGGCCGTATAGGCGGTTCTTAATGAGCTTGGGCTTTACCAAGGAGTAAAGCGATTCTAATCTCTACTTCAAGATCATGGATGACCGGACACCAGGAGTAATACCACCCTCTTGTATGTGGATGACTTATTCTTGTTTGGAGAAGAAAAGCTCATCGTGAATGTAAAAAGAGACTTGCACAGAATTTGAAATGAAAGGTAGAAACAATGCATTATTTCTTGGATGCAACGAGGGTATGAGGTAGAGTCAGGAAGGAATCTTTGCCAGCAAAGGGAAATTACCGCAGTGCGAAATCCACGAGAAGAAGTTGACATGCTGTTGCAAGTCCATAGATACACCCATGGAAACAAGAACAGGCTGGCAGTGGAATACTTGTCAGTTGATGGATGCCACTCACGATAAGGCGGATATTGGTCGTGATGTACGATGAACACTAGACCGGTCTGTTTCACCGGTGAACACTTATGAGTCGGTTGCAGAATTGGGAATTTGTTCATTTACAGTGGTACGCAAAACATGTGATGATGAGGGGCGCATTAAGGGTACAATGGATTATAGTCTTTGTTATATTGGAGATCGCGACTTTATCTGAATTGGATATATCTTACGTGCAGATTAAAGGTGAGAACATTCGCGGCGAAAGAAGCACTTGGGATGTTGTTTATGGGGGATCGATACAATTATGATCTATTGTGAGAGCAATCCAATATTATCTCGATACGGTGGAAGCGGTACATATTTTGCATGTTACGCTAGGCGCGAAGCTATATGGCTTAGAAAGTTGCCGACAGAATGTTTGATTGGAGATGATGAGAACAGCCGCCCGATTCTGGCAGCGTGTCGAAACATTAAAATGGCAGAGAATCCACCCGTGTTCCACTGAATTGGCTTATGAGGGGAATAAGCTATCATTTCATCCAGCGACATGAATTACCAGAGAGGGCAACGAAGCTCAATACAGCCTTAGGATGAAACGAGGTTGAATAATATTGATGACTAAGAAAGCCTCTGCTCTAGGTGTAAAAAGTTTAGACACTTTGAGATAAAGCTTGGTATTGGACCCAACCGAGAGGTAGATGATTCCTTGCTTACGACCTCGTTTTTAGGCACATAAAGCAAAGATGAGTTATGCTTCTGACTTCGTTGTTAGACGTAAAGAATGGTGTTGTGTGTTCCTTGCTTTTGTCCTTGTTGTTAGACGTAAAGTGTGACGTTTTGTGTTCCTTGCTTTTGACCTTTTTGTTAGATGTAAAGCATGATGCTTTGTGTTCCTTACTTTTGACCTCATTGTTAGGCGTAAAACCGGGGTAGGTCTGCCAAGACACCGTTGTTAGGCGGCGTGAGTATGGCGGTATGCTGATCCTGCTTGCTTGCGACCTATTTGATTGAGCGTAAAACGGGGATGATTTGGCCTGGGTTATTTAGGCGGTAAAGCATAGCAGCCGTTGGTTCCTTAACCCGACCTAGTTGTTAGGCGTAAAGAAATATGATTCATGCTTATGACCTAGATATTATATGTAAAGCATGACACCATGCGATCCTTTCTTCTGACCTCACTATTAAACATAAAGCAAGATGAGTTATGCTTTTGACCTAGTTGTTGGTGGCGTCGCGCCGATGGATCTAAGCGACCCACCTGGATTGTTAGACGTAAAGCGGATGATGATATTACTTGCTTGACCTAGTTGTTAGATGTAAAGTAAGATGTGATTGACATTGAGCTACTAGCTTAATCGCTGTGGCATTGAGCTAGTGTCGTACTGTGATGTCACAGTCTTGTGCTATGATGAGGTATCATTTCTTACATATTTGATCACGGATATTATTATTCTTTTAGGAATGATGATCTTTCTTTGATGAAGAGAAACTTCCGATGACTCGTGAAATGTGCTAGACAATTGTTCAAGATGATATTGACTGATGTTGTCCTCCCGAGATCACCATAGATGGTGCATGCATCTCGCCCGATGTAGGTGATGGCTGGTAGAATGCCTTCTTGTTAAAGGAAGTGTTGAAATAAATATAGAAGGCGTTCTTGGCGTATTTTTGTTATTGGATTAAATTCCAATTTAAATGGATTAAATCATGTCATTATTATTATTTCTATTATTAGATTAATCACCATTGAGGATCAAAAGAGTCGGTAATTAATATAAGGACCAAATCCCCTTTCTTGGATTGTGGTCGTAGGACAATTACAATGCAAAAATGTTGGAAGCCCCATGATGATTTATAATAAAGGGCCGGATTTAATTCAAAGGTGGGTTTACCCACCAGTGAAATTTGAGCCCTGCCGGATGGTGACTCTTCACACGGCTGCAGTTGACCTAAATGACTAAGCGCCTCATTTCCTGTTTCCACCACCACTTCACTTGCTCGTTATAAGGAGCGAAATTTGCAATTCAAAGTTGGTGAGAAGAAGAAGGTGCGCATCTCTTGGAGGATTTCTACGTATTGGTTGAGTTATCTCTTAGAACGTTGACTGATAAGCTATTTATGATAAGGAAGTTTTGCTTGGATTTTCTTCCCACAAGAGGTTTCGGGGATAAATCGTGTCTATTGTCTGGGTTTTCTTCCCCTAGAGGGTTTCCCAGGATAAATGCTGTGTCTATTGTGGATGTGTATTTCTCAGTGATCTTGTGGTTATTATGCTCTTATCTTTATGAAA
Source organism: Picea sitchensis (assembly GCA_010110895.2). Lineage (NCBI taxonomy): Eukaryota > Viridiplantae > Streptophyta > Pinopsida > Pinales > Pinaceae > Picea > Picea sitchensis. The sequence continues at coordinate 23,661 of SNQJ01S0020560.1, read as the reverse complement.
TGCAAAGAACTATAATAATAGCATAAACATTAACATGCTGTTGGTTCTTCATTCGGACTATATGTGTCCATAATACATATCATCATGAGAAAACAACATGCATTGGCTGCCTTATAGACTCCATATGATCAATAGTGTTTTAGGCACCGATTTTACTTTCAACCAACCTCAAAAAACTATCAACTCAACTCTTCCTTTTGCTTTTCACAAATATTTAATATATTAGATTAAAAATCCGCATTCAGATTTGTTGTCCTAAGTCTCATCCTCCATTCGTTGTGATTATCATTTGATTGGCTTAGGCTATCTTAAGGATAACCCCCCTTGTGCTGGAGGAGATTCGACCTTAATCAAGAAGGTTGCCATGGTGACAATGGGTGGCCCTCATGAGTTCACCCAAGATTCTGCTCGTGTTTTAGGACTTTACCACAAGAAATGCAGGTTTGTGAGGTGTTACACCTCATATTATATGAGGTTTCACATTGTGATTTTATTACATTTGATGGGGTTTGTAATTGGTACCAATGGAGCATTTAGATGGATTTGAGGGTACACGCCTTCATGGAGGGTCTTCTCTTTTTTACAATGGATTATTTGATGGAGATCTTTGGTGGTGGATATTCACGTCTCTATGGTGGATCATCATCTTATGGTTTGGTGCTACCTTCATGCCTTGGCTTGATGGATCACTTTATTAACATATGGATGCTTGCTACTTCATGTGTCATATTCTTCTTGGAGCATACTGGTGACTATGTATGATGGTGCTATGTTATTGGTTTGTCACTAGGAGGGGGTGTTCTATAGGGTCCACTTTCATTGAATGTGTGGTGGCGACATATTTGACCTAGCACTTTTCTTATGTCTCTTTCCCATGGTGTTGGATGTGGTGTGGTGATACATTTTTCCTTGGTGGAATTTTCCTATGTGATATAACATTGTAATATTAGACATCACCTAGGCTGTCTTAAAGATACCCCCCTTGTGTTGAGGGAGAGTCGGCCTAAAGCAAGAAGAAGGTTGCCATGATGACAATGGGTGGCCCTCGTGAGTTCCCCCAAGGTTGCACTTGTGTTTTAGGGAGCTTTACCACAAGAAGTGTAGGTTTGGGAGGTGTTACACCTCATATTGTATGAGGTTTCACATTGTGATTTCATTACATTTAATGGGGTTTGTAACTGGTGAACTAGCACTGCAACTGCAACTGATAATGCAACTGTAACTGTAACTGGTACTGCAACTTAGGGTTTTATGAGGAAACCCTAATTTTTCAACTTTAAAATTTTGGAATTCTGATTAGGGACTAGATGTGTTGGGCTGAGGCGAGTAGGGTGGAGCAGTTTGCTTTCAAAAAATCCAAATTTGACCCCTTGAAACTGGACCGGTGAAAATTTGGACTGGTACTTGTTTTGGTTTCCTAGTTTTCTGGTTTTCTGGTACCAGTCAATACTATGGTTTGATTTTCCAGAGGTTCTGGCCACTGAAAAGGTGCACTCAAACTGCCAATGAGTTTACTAGCCTAGGGTGCACTTCCCTAGATGGTTTTTAGTCAGAAATTCCCTTCCAATAAAAAGCCCTAATTTTCTTTGTACGACAACAATGACGTTTTTGGTTACCCAGTGAAAGGTGCTCTACTCAGTTTAGCTCTGATACCATGTTAAATTTAGAGCATCTATTAAGTTCTTTTCAATTTACTAGACAATAATAGCATAAGTAGGATCACTGATAAAAACACAATCACAAGGTACACAACATTTTATCCTGGGAAACCCTCACGGGGGAGAAAACCCAACAAAAAGTTCCTTAATATAGATTGCCAATACAATGCCAAGATAAAAAATAAGACCATCAAGAATAACCAAGATTGAGCATTCGCCTCTCTCTCCTTCCTCTGGCAACTGGAACTATCTCCAAAACTTGCGCACTAGATGAGTGGCCGAGTGAGTGTGAGAATGAGGCATCATCCTCTCTTATTTATACTAGCTGATAGGCGCCAGGGTTGTGTCTTTTCACCAAGCAGGGCCGACTTCTTCAACTAGTGGCTAAACCCACTTTAATTAGCCCTAGGGGCCAACTTCTCAATTAGCACCATATAAACATGGTTTGACCAATCCACAATAGGGGATTTGGCCATACATAAGACCCAACATGATCAATCCACAAAAGGGGATTGATCTATATAATAATAACTCAATTATATTTAGAATATTCTTCGTAGTTACAATATTTCAATACACAGAAGTGTGGTTGTAATTTCTCGGCACCTCTCCTTGATAGATGGTTGTCTGTACGGTTGCAATCTCAAGTACACCAGGTCACCAACTTCAAAAGTGCGCTCCACCCTTTTCCTATCTGCGTATAATTTCTGTTGGTTTTGTGCTCTATGGAGATTGTCCTTGAGTTCCCTGATGATGTCTTGATTAGCCTGAATCCACTCCTTTTCCATAGGAACCTTGCTTTCCCCGAATACAATCTCGTCAAAAGTAAGAGGATCATAACTGTATAAAGCTTTAAAGGGGGACATGCCAATGGACATGTGGTAGGTGGTATTGCAACAATACTCCCCCAAGTAAAGCCATTTGACCCAAGCTTTCTGCTGTCCTACTACATAATTTCTTAGGTAACCCTTTATCCATTTGTTGACAATTTTAGTTTGTCCATTAGTTTGGGGAATGGTAGCTAGTGCTAGGAGTCAATTCAGTGCCCACCAATCTAAACAGTTCCTGCCAAAAGATACTTATGAACTTGTTGTCCCTGTCACTAACAATGTTCTTAGGTAAGCCATGCATCCTAAAGACCTCTCTGAAGAATATCTCAGCTACCTGTGATGCACTGTGGTCCATGGAGATGAAAAAGAAATCACTGAACTTGGTCAGTCGATCCACAACTATGAATATGCAGTCCTTACCTTGCGCTCCGGAAAGACCTGTGAAATCCATTGAGATACCCTCCCATTTATTCTCTGGTATTGGAAGGGGTTGTAAGAGTCATGCTGGATGAGAGTGCTCATCTTTATTCTGTTGGCAAGTAGCACATTCCTTGATGTAGCACATAATGTCTCCTTTGAGTCCTTTCCAAGGGAACCTTTCTCTTATCTGTCTGTACGTCTCAAGGAATCCTTGATGACTTGCCATTGGTGCATCATGGAAGTCTTGGAGAACCTTCTTTTTGAATGAAGATTTTGGTACTAAATAGATCATTCCTTTGTAATAAATGATGTCATTTATGACCACCTGTCATACTGTAGTTTCCCATCCTTCAACTCACATGCAAACATGTTCTTTGAGTATTGCACCAACAACTGTGGTTTTCAATCTACTGATATTTCTGTCATGGAATATGCTGAAGGTCTTCTTGATAAGGCATCCACGACTACATTATTCATGCCTTTGACATATTCAATATCAAAATTGTAAGCTTGAATCTTGCTTACCCACTTTTGCTGTCTCTCGTTCAAGTCCTTTTGAGATAAAAAGTACTTGTGGCTATTGTGGTCAGTTCTTACTACAAATTTTGCTCCAACTAAATACTGTCTGAATTTGGACAAAGCATGCATTATGGTCAACATCTCTTTGTCGTAGATTGTGTAGAGCAACTCTGGGCCTCTCAGCTTACGACTCTCATAGGCAATAGGGTGCCTATTCTGCATAAGGACGTCTCCCACTCTTGCTCATGATGCATCAGATTGTAATATGAAAGGCTAAGAAAAATCAAGTAGGGAAAGTACCGGGCAAGTATTCATAACCTTTTTCATTTTTCAAACGTGACCTGTGCTTCATCACTCCAAGCGAAAGCCCCTTTTTTGGTTAAGTCTGTTAGAGGAGCGCAAATATGGGAGAAGCCCTTGACAAACTTTCTGTAGTAGCTGCAAATACCAAGGAACCCTTTGAGTTCTGTGAGTGTCCTTGGGGTAGGCCAATTGATGATAGCTTGTATTTTTTCTTGATGAACCTGTACTCCTTTTGCCCCAATGATATGTCCTAAGTACAGAACCTCGGTCATACCAATTTCACACTTAGACTCTTTAGCATATAAGGATTGCTTCACCATGATGCTCAAATTTTCATCCACATGCCTTAAATATTCCTCCCACGTCTTGCTATAGATCAGTAAGTCATCAAAGAAGAGAAGCAAATATTTCCTTAGCTTCTTATTGAACACATGGTTCATACATGACTGAAAGGTGGTCAGAGCGTAGGTGAGGTCGAAATGCATCACAAGAAATTCATAGTGGCCGAAGTGACATTTGAAAGCAGTTTATGTACATCTTGCTCTCTCATCCTGATCTGATGATAGCCTGAGCATAGATCTATCTTGGTAAAGTAAACTGCACCATGAAGCTCATCCAATAGTTCATCAATCCGAGGAATGGGGTACTTGTTCTTAATGGTCCTGTTGTTTAATGCTCGGTAGTCTATGCACATGCGCATGGTTCCATTCTTCTTTTTTACCAACACAATCGATGATGCGAATGGACTTGAACTTGGCCTGATATGTCCCATAGCTAACAATTCCTTGATAACACTCACTCTCTTTCCCATCTTTATGCTTCTTTGGGTGCCTGTAGGGTGTATTGAAGACCGACTTGGCTCCTTCTTCCAGTTCTATAATGTGCTCAAACCCTCTATCTGGTGGTTGTCCTGGAGGAATAGGCTCAAACACTCTTTTGTGCTTGTGAAGGATTTTTTGTATATCTGGAGGGTATGGCTTGCTTGTCTCTACCTTAGTATCCAGATTCCATAATAAATCATTCGACTGCATAAGCTATCTCCTCTCGCCTGAATATGGCATACATCTTCTTGGATGTCACCACCCTGGGTGAATCCCCTGTCATCCCCTTAAGTGTGACTCTCCTTCCTTCCTCTATGTTGAAGGACATCTCCATTGTTTTGTAGTTGGTTGTGATTGGCCTTAAAGTACTAAGCCACTGCAAACCTAGGATGATATTGGTTTCAGGAATGTCTACCACATAAAAATCCTATGTTAAGGTGTATCGGCCTAGATTCAAGCTCATCTGTGGAATGTACCTGTCACAAGCTATGGTACAGCCCCCTGCTACCTCAACCAAGAAACCTTCAAACTCTACTATGGGTACATGTCTCCTCTCCACCATGGCTATATCAATGACATTATGGGAAGCTCCTCCATCGATCAATACTGTTGCCCCTTGTACTTGAACAACTCCTTTTATTTTGAAAGTGTTAAATTTCGGCACCCCAGTCATAGAAGCAATAATGACCCTTTTAAGGCCTATATTTGGGGGTAAAGGTGCCTCATGACCTTGCGCTGGCAGGGCTTCTTCTTCCTCCTTGAGGTTTTCCTGCATAGTATGGATAGCTCCATCCTCCTCGTCACTGTCATACACTGTCTCAACGTAGTGGATTTTTCCCTTGCCTAAACATCTATGTCTTGGCTGCCAAGGGTCCCTGCAAGAGTAACATAGATGCTTTCTTCTTAGATCTCTTCTTGTAGCTTCATCTAACTTCCCCTTGCCTCTGTCCACTGGTCTAGTGTCACGACCTCTTGGAATAATGGGTGGCTTAGGTGCAAATCTGTTTTTATTGGCTGCTGTAAGGTTATAGGATTGAAAGCCTTAACCCATCCTCTCACTGGTTTTGTCAGCCCATCTATAAACAACATAAGTAATCTAGATTCTGCCACATCTGGAACCATCACTGATACTCTTTGAAACTCCTCAATGAAGGTCTCAGCTGAATTTGTTTGCTTAAGTTGTGTAAGCTCCCTGAAATGACGATTTGGGTCTCCTTTGTCAAATCTATCAATAAGCCTTTGAGTGAATTCTTGATAAGAAGTGATGCGTACATGGCCCAAGGTGGTTATTCCATGGAACCACCATTCATGTGCTTTCCCTATTAGATATATAGTTGCAAATTTGATAGCTTCCCTTTCCTCCAAAGGATTCAATTGGAGGCAAGCGTCCATCTTTTGTACCTGTTGCCGTCCTAATGCACACTTGCAGACGTGAGCTAAGTCCTGCTCACTTAGTGTGCCCTCGGAGACACAATGTCTAAGCTCCTGCCCACACTGTCACCTTGACAGGAACTTC
>SNQJ01S0020560.1:3440-13959 GCA_010110895.2 Picea sitchensis | reverse complement strand
TGTGGAGGGAAAAACTCAAGGGAGATTAACCCGGCTGGTTAGGCCACATTAACCTCCTGAGGATAAAAAACCCTCGATGAAAGGAACTCCCCTGATGTCAACATCCAAGGTACCTGACCTAACTATGACTCATGCAGACTGATTACATTATCAACCCACGCAGGGGTGCGGAAATTTCGTTTACAAAATTTTAGTGCTGGGACATCAAAAGCCCAAGTAGAACCAATACATGTCTGGAACATAGATAAGGACTTCATGGTACATGAGTTGACCCCTAGCTGAACAGGCGGTCAACAGTACCCATGTTGTAACTTGGATGTGATCCGATCCATCAAAGGTGGGTAGCTCCATTCTTCTATCCCTTCATCCAAGCTCACTAACACCTTTGTAGCGCTCCTTGGATCTCCTTTTCATCTTGAAGTGGAAATACTCTCCCATAGAAACCTGTCTCATGAACCCTGTGCTCATGTCATTGTATTTCCTTTCTGCAGTTTCCCACTCATCACCAAAAATCTCTGAATCCATGGCATTAACATCCCTCCTTTGGGTATCTAAGAAGGTAGGTATGTACGGCCTAGGGGTAGTCCTGCTAATTGTGTGAAACGGACTCGACCCTCCATTATTGGATCGATGCTCCTCCACCTGACCTCTATATATGGATTCCTCATGATTTCCATTACTTCCACGAGATCCACTAGCTTCATGGCTTCCCCCAAACAAGGGTGGGTCTTTGCCATGCCTTTGCTCCATCAGAAACTGAGAGAGAATAATTTGATGTTTACTTTGTTCCTCCAACAAGGCTATCATTCTATCTTGTCCCATTTGAAAATTAGTAAGAGATAATTTTAGCTCGGACTGTCCCAAGGATAGGTGGTTTTGCATTTCTGCAAGAGTGTGCTGCATAGTTTCTTAGCTGCTTTGAAGTACCTCCTTCATTGTTTGGGCTACTTTATGTGCCAAAAGTTCAGTCTCTTCATAGGTAGCATTTTCTATTTCATGTGTTTCTCCCATACCGACTTCCTGTTCTTCCTCTTCTGGATTCCCTGTTATTGGCTGACACCCACGACCTCTTCTTCTAGTCATATGTTATTTTGCACAGGCTGGCGAAGGAAATTCGCTCTGATACCACTGTAATGTTCCTTAGCAATTTCGGCAAGGAACTAGGGTTTGTTGTTGTTTGATTTTTGCAGGTTATGATTACAGAAAGATGTGCTGAAGAGTTTTGCTTGGATTTTTATTGCATTGAAGACATAACAATAAGATTGGAACATTGTGCAAGAAAAGAAAGACATAAACAAGACAATAATCTTCATATATGGCCTTTATTTAATATTAGAAGAGATCCTCATACATGGATCTCTAGGTCTGGTACAATAAAGAAGACATAGAGACCCTAGGTCTTCACCCACTGAATATAGTTGGTTAAAAGATTAATTTCTTTCCCTTCTTGAATAAAAATTGTTGCCGTCCTTATACACACCTACAAGCATGGAGAAGTCTCCAATCCACTTGGTGTGTCCTTGGAGGCACAATGCCCAAGTCCAAACCCACTGTCACCTCGACTTGGACTTCTTCTGTCTAGGCTCACTCCTAGGGAAGCCAAGGGGGGTAGACCCTATTTACTATGTAAGTTGACTAATGTGATCTAGGAGTTAATTTTAGTTTATTAAGTTAGGGGGAGACTAACCTATATGACAAGCAACAATGCAAGTACAAAGCTTCAATGACAATCAGGCCTTTCCCTAAAAAGAAAACTAAGACTAGTGCCTAAAGATTGGGTAAAGGGGTGAATTAAGTTTGTACACAAAGAAAAGATTGATCTAATTACAGTGAAATAAAGAATATAACTTTGCAGTTGAGATAATTACAAGATGAAATATACAAATGAAATATAACAAAGATAAATTACAGTGAACTTACAACAATTATACAAAAGAAACTAAAGAATGGTTAGATAACTACACAATAAAGAATTCAACTTATGCTAATGAGCATGAGATATCCACAACAAAGAAAGAACTTTAACTTACAATAACTTGGAAGAAAATCTGCCAATGAAGCTAATGCACAACTTATGAAGCAAGAAGGAAATTGCAAGTAAATTGCCCAAAAGAGAAGGTGCACAACTTTAGAGATATTGAACTTGAAAGTAAATCACCCAAGAGAGACAATGCACAACTTAGAGACTAGAATGCCCAAATAGAGACAAATAGACTTAAAATAGATGTGCGCAACTTGAAAGCAAAAGTACTTGGAAGTAAAGTTGCTAGTAAAGTAAATCACATGAACATGTAAATGCCTTAAACAATAAAACTTGCACAACTAAAGATAATTGGAAATTAAGCATAAGTGTTGTGAAAGTGTTGTAGGTAATTTTTAGGAGAATTTTAGAGTCTCTCTTTGATTAGGGGGGATTAAGGTTTAAAGATGCAAGCCTAGACTATGTGTCTACCCCTAGACTCTTACCGCTTTGGCCAAAATGATTGTTGGGTGCTCAAGAAGAAGGGCAAACAAGGCCCTTCCCTAGCTCCACAGGTCAACCCAGAACACTTGGGCGCTCAAGTAGGGGGGACACCTAGTGCCGTGAAGTCGTCCCAGTCTTAGCACCCCCTTTAGCTTCCACAAACACCCTTTTTAGTGGCGAAAGTTGTACCGGTCTGGGTGCCTAGTTAAACTAGATGAATTGCTTCCAATCTTAAAGCTACAAACTAAGATTAAATCCAACTTAAGAATATAAATTACAAACTAAGATTACTTCCCAACTTAAGATACAAGATTACTTCCAAATTTATGAGATATTATCAAATTAAACAAGAAAGCAAGCCTTACGATATTGCATGGGTTGGCTAAGCCAAACCTCTTTGCAAGGTGTAGGCAAAATAAATCAATGCATGTAAAGAAAAGACTTGAAAAATGAACTAAATACTAAGCAACCTCAACAAAGGCACATGGAGGAGGACAAGTCTACTGATTTTGTGCCAAAGTGAGTGAATAATATGAATAAATGACTTAAAAGAAAAGAAAAAAAAACCTAGCCTCTCAACCTTGTCTTAAGGACAAGTGGGGCAAACAATAGATGCAAAAAACAAAAAATAAAATACCTAGCCTTACGATTTTGCATGGGTTGGCTAAGCCAAACCACTTTGCAAGGTGTAGGCACAATTAGAATACAATTGTTACAAAACAGAAATTATTGAAACAATGAGAAGAATGCAAGCCCAAGAGACTCTCTTGGGTTGCTTACAATTAAGGAAATAGATGAGAGAAGAATGGGGGTTTTGTTACCCCAAGTTGGGAGGCTCTTCTTGAGTGTTTCGAAGCCACAAAAGGGGAACACCTCCCCTTGTCTTGGCGAGAATCTGCAAAAATTAGCAAACAAAAGCTTGCTGAAAATTTTTGCAAAACACTAGAAAAGTTGTGAATTTCTGTTAGCAAGCAAAACAAAGATTTACATATAAAAATCTGAAAATGTATTTAAATATTTATGAACTAAATCAGAACAGAAATATGCTTATGAATGAATGGAAATTATAGAAATAATATCAGAAATATATTGGAGGAAACCCTTGGTTGAACAAACAAATTTCCAGATCTGAAATTTGCTCTTTCAAGTCCTATGTGACCTGCAAATAAGTGAGATCTTGCTACAAAAGCAACAGGGAGGTGAGTAGATCTATGGAGAATGCAAAATACTTTGCTATTTCAAATAAACTAACTCACAAAACCTACAATAATACTACCATAAGTTTCTCCAAGCAAAATACTTTGCTTGAATCTCCTAGATTAGATTATAGAAGGAAGAAATACACAAGAAAAGAAGGCAGCAATATCACCTCACACAAAGACCATGGAGAGCACCAAGAAGACTCTTAATGCACCATGAGATAACCTCCAAAGCTTCCTTTTATTAATGGCAAAATATTGCTGCAAATACTTGCAGCAAGATTTACAAGAAGAAATGAGAAATGAGAAAGAGAGAGGAGTGGGAGAGATTTGGGCAGCATAAGTTTGCTCTGAGAGTAGATGTGAAATGAAGGAGGGGTGAACATTCTTTTATACTTGGGAGAGGAGAGAGACTCCTCTTGGATGAGCTCCAAGTGTCCTAAAAGAAATGCTCATCTCAAGGAGGGGTGCACTTTTAGGGTTTTGGCATGGATAGGGTTTGAGGGTTGAGTGTGGTGAGGGGGAAATTACCTTTTCACTCACCCAATAGGTAAGTTAGTGGCTAAGGAGGGCACACTTAGGAGTTTAGGTGGCTTTTCACTTTAATTTTTGACTTTGGCTAAGTTACTCACCAAGGGGGGCACACTTTTCTTAGGGAGATGATGAGTTGAGGTTGTGGCTAAGCAAGAGGGGTTGGCTTAAGTTAGAAAATCACTTTTCTAACTTAGGAAAAGGCCTAGGAAACATCTCCCACTCTTTCTCATGACTTTTTTCTCATTTTACAATTTTTGGCATTTTTACTTAGCCAAATTAAGCAATTAAATTGCTGACTCAAGACTGACTTGGACTCCTCATGGAGAATGACCTAGCAAAACTTGTCCACTTGAGTTGAAACTTGGTCCAAGGGTGTAGGGGGTCTCATGCCATTTCTTTTGAGTACCCACAACCCCATCAAAATCCACTAGGGCCAAATTTTTACATTTTTACATCAAATTTAATTAAAATTACCATTAATTCGGTAATTTTAATAAATTAAAAAATACTACTTAGACTCGATGGAATTCCACAAGACTCTAGGAGATGTCTAGCATAGTCATTTACAATATTTCTAGACCCTAGTCACCCCTTGGGCTCGATCATTAGAACGCCTTTCACCACTTTGGAGGATTATTGTGAGTGAAAAACTCAAGGGTAATTAAAATGGCTAGTTAGGTCAAATTAATTACCTGAGGATAAAAACACTTGATGAAAGGACTTTTCTAATGATAAAGTCCTAGGGAACTAACTTAAAATATGACTCACACTGACTCATTACATTATTATCCCACGCAGGGGAGCGAACATTCCGATTACAAAAAGACGTGCCGGGGTCAAAAATTGCCTAGTAGAACCAAAAAGTCTTCAACTTTGTTGCACCATCAAGTACATAGCTTCATGGTACATGGAGTTGACCCCCTAGTCGAAATAGGTGGTCAACAAAATCCTTCAGATCTTTGCTGGTATGGCCCTGGATGGCTAGATCTGGAACTGGTACGGACCTAACTGGCTGGAAATGCTCATTATTTCGGCCTCCTAGTAAATGGCCTCCTAACAATACCAAAACACCCTCAAAATGTAGATTGGGGGCTATAGAGTAGGGAGGATCCAAGTTTAAGTGAAAACCCCCAAGGCTTCCTTCAGATCTAAGAATATCCCCAATGGGAGTTGCGCCTTCCTTCAAAAATTTGTCCCAAGCCAAATAAAATCATCCAAGAGGAAAACCCTTGGTGTAAAAGCCGCAAAAGGGCGCTATGACCCTATCAGTACACCTCCAATAGTGGAGAAATGCAGATCAAGTCTCCTCCAAGCAAATCAAGCTTCTTCTCTTCCAATGATGCGCTCTACTGCTGGAAAACCCTCAGATCTGTACATCAAACTCCAAATATTGCATGCTGAATATCTGTGACTGGATTAGAATGGTGAGGGAGGGATCTTTCACCTCCTTGGCCAAGCTTGAACTAGGAATAGAGGAATCTTTTACCTCCTTGTTGGTTTCTAGGGGTTGTTCACTCAAAACCCTCAAAACGTAAGTTGTCTAGCTCAAGAGTGCAAGAGTGCAAGAGAATAATGAAAATTGGATGATGAGAGGTGCACCCTCCTCTTTCTTTTGTACCTCCTTTTTCTAATTTGTCATTGAGTTGTTTTTTTCCACTTGCTAAGGTTTTATTTTAAGTCTCCTTAAGTCACTTGAGTCTTCGTTAGCCTTTTACCAATGTCAATTTAGTAATATAACTTTAGATCTCCTAGTGACAACGATACTTTCCTCCCCCTTATTTGTCTTGGACTATAGTCTAGAGGGGTAGCTAGACTACTACGACCTTGAGCTGTTGTGTCAATGAGAAGGGGATATTACACAATTCATGAGAAGTGAAGGGTGCATTAGGGTTTGAGTTTGTCCTCTTGATCATAGAGGGCACAAGCAAGCCAAGGGCGCATCCATGGTGAGAAGCTAAGGGGCGCAAGGAAGAGGAAGCAAGCTATTTGGGTGTTAGGCGTATCTTGAGAGGAGAGGTGCTTGTGTGTACTTGAGGGCGCACTTGTGGAGTTTTGGGGGCACAAATCTTGAGAAGAGATGAGGGCACATCCATGTAACAAGTGAGGGTGCACTTGGAGTTTGGAAAAGGGAGCCAGGGACAAGGGGCACATCTTCAAGGGGTGCAATATACCAAGCTAGCAGGCACAATCAGCGAGGGGCGCAAGTGCTAAGGTAAAGGGCGCAAACCAAGGAAAAGGGGCACACATACCAAGGAAAAGGGGCACTACAATCAAGGGACTCCATTGCAGGCTTGAGAAGAAGCTTGGATTGTAACAGGTTCCTTGTGTATTTACTTGTTGTAGCATTTGCTTTCAGATCTCCATAATATATCTATCTCTCTTGTTGGTTTTCCCAGGAACACGTTGACCAACAACACATTTACATTTGTCATGTTTGCTTAGCATTTTCAGCTTGTAGTTGTTAAATATTCTAGAGGTGTGTTTGATGTTTAATGCATGTTAAAGAAGGCTAACTTGGACAACAAAACCTTCCATAATTAAACCTTATAACAAGTGGCACCAAAGAACACCAAACCAAAGCTTGTGGGCAGATTTCAGAGTGATAAAGTTCAGATCCGATAGGCTGTTTTGGACAGCGAGAAAAATTTCCTTAAACAATGAGAAAAACTGTTTGAAAGTACCTAGACTTAGTGCCCAACAAGAGGTCAAAAGACAGGTCCGTTGGGAAGCCTTAGGAACCTCGAATTTCTTCACTTCTCAAGGGCTTACCTATGTGGAGTTAGTTGAGGATGATTCTTATATTATTGTTGACTCCTTCCTTGCACATTGTTGGAAGTTGTTATGCATTGAAGGATGTGCTAAGGAGTTAGTTATGAGGATGCCCTTGCCCTTGCCCTAGTTGCTGTATTTGACATGTGGTCAAACTATTATAACTCTCCACCTTCCAAGTATGGATCATTTATTACACACGTGTACAATTTTTGATGTGACACACCAATTGAAAGGGGTTTTATATGGTGAAAAGTTAAAACACTAGAGCTCTCCACTCTTGTTCATTTATTAGTTGGAGTGACCCACGTTGGGATTTACATGTGTGAAAGGTTTGCACACTTGTTCATGCACCTTGTGGACCACATTTGCTATATCTAAGAGGTGGTTGAGGAGTGCTCTCCTAGATGGAGTATTATATTATTTACTTTATCAATGCATCTTGGAGGGTGCACTTGAAGACCTTTTCTTAGTGGACCCTTCGACACACTCTCCTATGTCAATAACTATTTTAATATAGTTTTTATTCTGCATTTTGGAGGGCACACTTGAAGTGGACCTCTTATCCTTTTGACATGGTCAAAAGGTCTAGCTTTAGTGATGTGCCCTCTCTCTTGGAGATATTTTGCATATTTTCTTCATATTTTAAGATGGGGCAAGCTTTGTTGGAGAGGATAGAGTCCACATGTTCATGTTGACAAGTCAACCATTATGAGGATAAGATCTAATTACTCCATTATTTTATTATTTTTTTGACTTGTCATGGAGTTACTTGGAGAATATTGTATTTTATTGTGAGAGAGATGTAGCTACCTTTATAAAAAGGAGGTTTCTCTCCATTTCATTTGTATTTGGGTGATTGTGGATTTGGAGTGAGAGACGTAATTGGGGGATTGTAGGAGCTTAGAGTTGAACGTTGATGTTGGGATCCATTGTGTATCAAGCTTGAAGATTAATGAAGAAGTGAGGTGTTGCTTTATTTTGTTGTATGGTCTTGTTATGCTCCTCAATTTTGTTGTTAATGTTGTAATATCCTAGATCCGGCTAGTCTAGGGAATGCTGCTAATCTGATATGTCTGGTGTCTGACCTGATACTCTCGGGGTTTCTGGGTGTGTTTGAGCTTGAGGTTTCTACATGCTTGGTGTTTTTCGCATGTGTGTGCAGATAATTAATTTTTTACAACATATAAATGAGCATACAAATAGTAAATGAGACAAAAGATTGCAAACCATATATTATGATGTTTCTGCGGTTTACAATGTCATATGTGGTTGAATAAAAATAAATCTCTCGGCTAGATTAGAGACAAAAGGATCATAGCCAGAATACAATGAGTAAACTAAAACAATGATACTGATAATAGAAGAATGTTGTTGGATCAATGGATGAGCAATAGGATCTGCTGCTAGCTACGACAACTCATAGGACAACTGCTGCAAGTCTGGAAAGTTCGCCCTGGTGGCTAATCTCCTTGGATCTGCCTGGAAATTGTCTCAAAAAATGCGCCTTGACCTCATGCATACTCTCGGTAGCTGGCCAATTGAAGATCGACCCTTCGACGATTTGTACAGATCTCGGATGGATCCCCCTAGGGAAATGTACCCCAACTGCTGCTGGAAACTGCGCCCTAGTGATTCCTCCGTCATAATCGGCTGATAAGGGTCTCAAACTGAGTGCCCTAGGCTCCTCTGAAATGGGTTGGAAGGATTTCCCTGGATCTGATCTGATGATCTCTCGGGAATCCCAAATGTGTCCTCCCCAAGATGATTTCTCCGTCGGAATTTGACGGGAAACCAGGCAATAGATGCACCTTGCCCTCCTCTCAACTGGTTCTGAAGGGAATCTCTGGATTCTCCCTGGATGGGACAAGTCGACTGACTAAGTCTCCTCAGAAGCTGTGCCCTCACCCTAAATAGGTGCACCCTTGCTGTTGCAACCTGTGTAACTGCTGCTAAAGATCAATGGAAGATCTGTGTGATCTCCCCAGTGACTAGGGTGTGTCTCTCAACGTCGAAATCAACCCCTGGGTGTATTCCTCCTGGAATCCACAGAGCTCTCTCTCCTGAGATGCGCCTCTCTCCTCAATGACAAGTCAAATTCTTCATAATGATGAATTAGGTTGCTTTACCCATTCTTTATAGCTTCTCGAAACCCTAATTCGATGTTGACCTATTTTTAGCTTATTTGTTCTATTTTTAGCTCACTTTTACTTAAAAACGCTTTTAGTCACTTTTAGCTCAATGTCACTTTCGAATTATAACACCCTTGGCTGAAGTGACCTCTAGTAACCTTGTTTACCCATGTATGGCCCTGGTTATAGTCTAATGGGGCTGTTTAGACCATGAAGCCTCCTCTTTGGATCCTATTTGGAAAGGGACATTACATTCCTCCCTTCTCGAAATTGCTTATCCTCAAGCAATACCAATCCAGGGTGCTGCAACCCCTGCTTGCTCTCCCAAGTAGCATCCTATACTGGAAGCCCTCTTCATCTGATCAGACACTCTTTGATGACCCTGCTCCTCAATGTCCACTCTCAGAACTCCAATACCTCCTCCGGAACCAACTCCAACTATCCCTCCTCATCCAATGAGGGAAGCTCCTCGGATGTGTTGATGAATTGTCCCACGACCTTCTTGAGGCAAGACATGTGAAATACGTTATGAATCCTGCTCCCCTCTGGAATCTCTAGCTCATTAAGCAACCTCGCCTATCCGACACATGATCCTGTAAGGTCCATAAAATCTAGGCTTGAGCTTCTCGGCCCCGCTCTTCTTCAGAGATGACTGTCTGTAGGGTTGGAGTCTCAGGAAAACCAAGTCCCCAACCTCAAAGATGCACTCTATCCTGTACTTGTCCGCACTCATCTTCTGTCGATTCTGTTGATATTATGGTAGCTGCGGGAGGTATTTACCTGCGGGAGGTATTTACCTCCACGTGTAAACCTGATGAGAATAGAATATTCTGGGAAGCAAGAAGAAACCCTAATTAGTTGGCTAATAACCCTAGAAGACAAGTCGGATCAAGAGGATAATTTGTATTAGGTTATTAGCCTCCAAGAGAAGAAGTCGGCTAAAGGAAATATTATATACTAAGTAAATAGGCACCCAGAATGAGAAGTCGGCCCAAGCAGTTTGCCAGTTTTAGTATAAATACAGGAGGCCGGTCTTCACTCTGGCAGGCATTCTTAGAACTGCAGAAGAAACACTTATGCGCACTGCAGTTGGCTAGTTTGTGCGCAAGTCTGGAGGAGAGCTGCCGTTGTAGCTACTGCAGCTAGCAGATTTTGGTTTTGGCTTGGACTATCTCTTGGTTATGATTTTGACTCTCTGATCAACTCTTGTTTGGTGCGCTATCCTTGGAGAGAGAGGTGCACTATCTTGTTTGGCTATCTATCCTAGGGTTTTTCTTCCGGAATGATTCTCTGCCAAGGTTAGGGTGCTTGGGGGTGGCTTCGGTCTATGGTTGGGTGACAATAGTGATATTGTCTATGGTTAAATGAGCACATCCATCATATTCTAACAGGTTATGGGCCCACACCTCCTTCATTCAGTC
>SNQJ01S0020559.1:96035-114767 GCA_010110895.2 Picea sitchensis | reverse complement strand
AATCATGTGTTTCACAAGAAAAGCAAACACATTGACACTCGTTTTCATTTCATACGCGAGCTAGTCAATAATGGTGATATTGCACTACAATTTTGTGGTTCTCGAGATCAGCTTGTTGATATCTTTACAAAGCCACTAGGAAAATCCGTTTTTGATTTTCAGAGACAACACTTAGGCATAATTAGTGCTGATGTTTGTAACTGTTGAGTTTAAGAGGGAGTGTTAAATATATTGTAACCTCAATAGTCTGACAGTACACTACCAGCTGTCCTGGCCAGCTATACTTTCTATTCTTGTTTAGCTTGAGCCTATTTAGCTCAACCATCTTGCATTGTACTTATCTTCTCTTCTTCATACATTCCAATATACTGTTCTATTCTTTTCTCTCTGCATTTCTCTTTGCTTCACAATTTATCAGGAATGACACTCCTTAATCTCTCATTTTATTTCTTCATTATCCTTCTTCAATTTGGAAATTTCTTCTTTATCTTCATCTCCCCTAAATATAGGTATTGTCATTGGTCCTTATTTGGGTTCAATTGAAACTATTGTATTCTAATTCCCAAACATTTAATATTTATCCTAATTTGTAAAAATAACTTTAAAATCATATTATTATTTCATCTTTCTAGTGGCTTTTGAATCACCGCAATTCGACCTTGTAGTCAAAAGTTGTGCTAGTTTTAGTTAGCATATTTTTTAAAACCTCGATTTGGGTATTGTCATGCTAGCCAACCTTGCACCTAATGTAACTCCCAAATTTAAGCATGAATGAGTCTGAAATTTTGATTAATAATATCTTGGAATATCTTCTTTGCAATGCCAAAGGTCTCACTAAATTCTAATGTGTCAAGAAAACGTTATGATAAGTTTCCCAAAACTTGTTGATTTTGTCCCCCTTCAGAAGCGAGTACTCGTATAGTATTTCATGCATCCTATTTTGTAAATCTAATTATAAAATTTGAACCTAAAATACTATGATATGTCTTCTTTATAATTCCATTGGTGGACTCAATATGGATCTCAATATCTTCAAATATGATTGTTTTGGGCCAAGAACATCCATTTGAGACTAGTTTTAGGACTACTAAAAAATTGTGACTTCGACATCATGTAACTTCAAAAATATAGTGACCTAGAATCTGGAAATTTTACACGATGTACTTTGATCTGTCTTCTTTGCACCATGGAAACTTTGATTTTTGAAAATTTCCTTGAAAAACTAAAATGAAAATGGTAATATGGTTTGTTTGAAGGATCCAAACCCAAGGATCATCCTCTTTGATACTAAATGTTTGTACCAAATACTTAAGATTGCATAATAAACCTTGTTACACACAATGTACACAAGATGTGAATGTGGATCACAACTCCAAAAAGTATAATAGAGATGAGATACATAATAACTCATTATAGAATAGGGGGACCTCCTCCAACTACTCCAATACATTCATTTATTCAAATCACATGCTCCTCTCCATACAGAATATATTGACATTTATATACATTCTCACTCATTGCAGATGTGGATCTTTATTAGTTTGACCCCTATTACATATACAATTACCCCATTACATTAACATTTAACCCCATATATGTCATCCTTTCATATTAAACATGAAGATGGTGTTTGCACACATATATGCTTATTGGACAACGAATTACGACAACCTATGATGTTCAAAATTCATATAAGTGAATAAAGTACTAGCCATATCAGCTTACATCTCTCCAACTTCAAAATACAATGACAACTAATTCAATATTAGCTTGCTTGAATGGAAGATAAAGAATTACCCCATTTTTGCTATAAAACTTGACTATCTTGTGTGATTCACCTAGTTTTGAAATTAAGTATATTGTGGGGGTCACTTAGTAAAAAACATTTGAAACATGTTCTTTCATGAACTTACAAAATTGCTCATATTTTTAAAATGTATCACATCCTCTTCTTATTTCTTCTCCCCTAGTTGTAAATCTCTTCATAATTTTTAATAATCCCGCGTGGAAAGTTCACTAATTTATATCAAAACATTGTATGATTGGTTAAAATTATATGCTCACAACTAATTTTAAAATCCCCTACCCCTATTTATTAATGGTTATACCAAAATATATATTGATCAAAGTAAATATCATTTGTATGGATTAGGTAATATTTATTAGAATTCTAGTGTGACCCCTATTAATCCTTTTTGGGTCAAATTTTTTTTATTCCACCAACATTTTGCATATTTTAAAGGTTCAAAAATAGACTCTTTTCATATTTTAAAGGTTCAAACATACTCTGATTATGTTGATTTCTTCATCACACAAATGTCTAGGGTATACTTGGTTGCAAGGATAACAAGGATGAGGGAGATATGGAATACCAATTTCTAAGAGGTAAAACATTCCACTAGTCTATTAGCATTTTTTGATGGTAGCTTTGGTCTCCTTTCGTATAGATGTGTACATTTTCAATTTGGTTTTCTTCTTGGAAGCACAATGAAATGACAATTGGCTATGCATATGCATCATCTTCATTACATTAACCTATGGGCATTGGTTCATTGATAACCATGAATATTTTCTTCTACAATTTTATTGTTGAACAAGGTATCAACATTTATTTCCACGGTCATATTTTTTTTTTGCTTTATAATCAAGTTATTTATTTACAAGTTGATTTTCTCTTTATCTCAAGAAAATCCATACTCTATTGCCAAAATTGTGAAAGGTTGATCTTCTCTTTTATCTCCTTGGAAATTTTGGAAGACCTTAAATTTATAAAGAAATATTATATGTGATGAAAACCATTTACTATGTATAACTTAAAGTTTATGTTTTTTTCAAAAACACAAACATTAATAATATATGATAATAAATAATAATAATTTAATTTTAAAATTTTGATTTAACCAAACATTAAATTGATGTATAAAACCTCTTTGTTTTATAAATTTGTAAATGCATTAACAATGTAATATATATAATTTATAGATTTGGTCATACACATTTACATGGAGGATTTTTCCCCATATATATTTCATCTAAAAATACAAATTATAATAAATATATTTAATAAGTAGATTAAAAAAACTCAAACCATATGATTTTATCAATATTTTATATTATTTATTGATTTGAGCACAATTTATGTCATGGTAATATTTGAGTAGGAAAATGTTGGTTTAAATTAATAAAAGTTTTAACCATTATATGAAATTAAGAATCATACAGATAAATAAAGATAAAAGTAGATGTTAGTCTATGAAGACCATATCTAATCAGAATCATACAGATAAAGATAAAAGTAGATGTTACCTGGTCTATGAAGACCATATCTAATACTATGTAATTAGTAAATAAATTGAGATTTAATATATTTTATTTCATTTCATTTCTCTAAAATATAAAATATATAATTATCACACTTCTTACTTACATTTAAAAATATTTTACAAAGTAACTCGCTTCTTATATTTTTGGATTTCTTGGCTTTATATTAATCGATTAGTTTATGGTGTATTTGAGTCATTAACACAGATTTTATGTTAATCCGATCCGGTTTCTGAGAGAAATGGGAGGAAAAAGGGGTGGCGGCCCACCCTAGTCTTATTATCTCCGAGCGAGCCGTAAAACTGGATTACTTCCAATCCAAAACCCTCCCTTCTATGAATGAGAGTACGTTCTAACCTGGACTTGAGGACGCAGAAGAAATAGCCGCCTTCTCCTTTTGTTTCAGGGACGAAGAAATAGCCCTCTCAACCAAATTGCTGCACCTGCGCTTGCTAATGGTGTTGGATCAACTGTATCAACTGCTTCCACTGGATCCAATGCCACCGTGGAGCTTGCCGAACCCTCGTTGAATCCTTGCGTATGCGCCCCGTGGTTCTCTCTAAACCGTCAGATATTTGTCACATGTCTCCTTTCAGACCGTAGGATCAACGCCACTTTAGCCGTCGGATCTATGCCACGTGGAGCATGAAGATGTAGAAACCGTACCATTTTCGTCGTACGGTCTGGAAATGGGCCGTCCGGAATTGACACGTGTCCATTTGCACGTCGTAGATCTGAGCTACGCAGGCCATCCGATCGTCGAAACGTGGCTGGCAATAGGCCGTAGATCTTTTCCGTACGGGCCGTCGGATCTTGGACACGTGGCCCTCTCTTGGCCGTACATCTGAGCCATCCGATCGTCGACACGTGACACTCTCCTGGCCGTACATCTGAGCCGTCCGATCATCGAAACGTGGTTCTCTCCTGGCCGTAGATCTGGGCCATCAGATGGAAGACACGTGGCACTCTCCTGGTCGTAGATCCTGGCCATTCGATCATTGACATGTGGCCCATTTCTGGCCATAAACGCTTAGTCGTTCGATTATTGACACATGGCCGATTTATGGCCTTAGAAATTTGTCCATTCGAGCATCAACACGCGGATCATGTTTGGCCACATAAATTTAACCGTTCGATTGTCAAAAGGTGGCTCATTTCTAGCCATAGAAACTTAGCCGTTCGATAGTCGACACGTGGCTCATTTCTGGCTAGAAACTTAACTGTTCGATAGTGGACACATGGACCGTCTGTGTCTGGTGGTCAGCGTTTATGAAATGTTTGTAACAGCGTTCGTGTTTGGTATATGCTTCAAGCTCCGGAATAGCCCTTGCACTGGTGGCTCTAGCCCGCCCAATGCATCTCGGTCAATGAGCGCTGCTTATCCTAGCTCAGAATCTCTACTTGTTTATTTGCGTTGCTTGCTATCAACGTTTTGAACTTTTCAAAAAGATCAATTCGTTTTGTATACATAATAATTTATGGTCTCATCAATACCATACCATGTTTTTTTTAAAACCACTTAAATATTACGATTTTATTCAAAATAAATAAAAAGAAATACAAAATACACTTACATATTAAGAAGATATAAAAAATAATTAAAGAAATACTAAAAACACTTAGTTACAAGAAGACATGCTTATCATTCCTTATGTGGGCTCATGTCTAATTATGCTTATGATAAATTTTCTAAAACTCCCTATGATTTGACATGAATTGAAGCACTTGTTTCATCCAATCAAAAGTTATTGGGGTTATGAACATTAGAATTCAAATAATAACATGTTTCAAATGGATTATTATTCATTAAAGAGAATGAGAATTATAAGACGTTGAGGTTACAACGAATATCTTAAAAACAATGACAAAAGGAAGATGATGAGACTTTGGAGGGAATGATATCTCCCTTTCCCTAGTTGTGATGGGTTGGAGGTTCAAAACTTCTAAGGTATGAGGGGAACTATGCCAATGAATATGCCCTACGATGAATCAATCAAACCTATAAGGTTAGAGACAAGTTATCCAAAGTAGTCCTTATATAGGTGCTCGAGATGATAGGTGCAAGGCTCAAGAAACCATAAGGGCTTGAGAGAGGTGTAAGAGAATTAGTCGCTAATTGTGTACCTATAAATTAAAGTTTCCAAAGATGGAAGAGTTAAATCTCATTTAAGGGAGATTACAAAGATGAATTGAATGGTATAAATAGGTGAAGGAGAAACCTTAAGGCATAAGAGAGTGTTGGATTAATTGTTGGGGTACATAAGTCATGAAAATGTCATATTTCATCTATTATATATGTGCCATGGATTTGGTATAATGTTACCACAAGTTTGAGGTCCAAAATGACCTTTTTATTAAATACGTGACATGCAGGTTGATAATCATAGTAGCCCAAGGAAATCCATGATATAGTTAGTGCCAAAAGATAATCTAGTTTTAGGGAGTTTAATTCAAATTAACTCTATAAATAGTAAGTCCCAAATGGGTTGGGGTGGCTATGGACCTAAACTAAAGAATACTAAGTGACCACAAACTCAATTGGGGGATTTGTGCCCTCAACTAGACTCATGAAGTTAGGGAATTCCCCAAATAGGCACCCCAAGGAATCTAAGTGAGTCAAAGCGATGACCAAATACTAGAGCAAAAGGGAAGAGGGAACCTAAAGAACACACCTATGTGTTGGACATATATATGAGGTCCCACCTCTAGGTGTAGGAGAGGATGGGTTTTGGGAGGTGATCCATCTCATTAGAATAATAGTTAAGAGGTGTTATAGCATCATTTGGAGGATCATGCATGGATATGATATTATGGTGAACCACAAAAAGGACCTCTAGGTGGGTAGGCATATCTGAGTACCCAAGTGTGAATTTCATAGACTAGAGTTTTCCCTCCTAATAGGAGATGCTATCACTACAAGGAAAATACTAATTAGTGGAGTTTTTTGTGAAACCACTTCTTCCTTCATTTTTAGAGGAGATTTATAGTGAAGGTGGTTAGCCATAGGTATTGGTGGATGTTTTTTTGGGTTTTCTTAAACCATACTATCAAACTAATGCAATCCCTGAACACTTTCATCGATGCATAACAATTTCACAAGAATTGAAGTAGGTTAACATATTTCATAATAAAACATCAACAAATTTTCAAGAAATCATTGTCATTGTTCCCAATATATTACACTAATTTGGTGCATAACCATACCACGTGCACCATGCTAGGGGTAAATCCATGAAGATGTGTCCCACTTTTTAGTGGAACGTGGCGATGAAAAACTGACATTTTACATATTTTTTTAAAAATGAAGCTCTTGAAACTCATATAAGCCTTGTGAATTTTGATTTTTAGTGAAAAACAATTTGTAAGGAATTATGTCATCTTTCTAATGGAAATCTTTCCAAAAAATATGATGGCATTTAATGTATCAAATTTTCCTTTAATTGTATTTTTGTCTTTGCAAATTATTAGAAAAGTTAACAAGTGACTTTTTTTCCTGACAACTATTTCAGTTTTAAATGTAGAATTAAAGAAATATGATCATGATATACATGAAATGTAGTCTGTCCGTTTTTTTATTTGGAAATTACATTTTACATTATTTTTCTAAGGTTGTTAATTAATATTTGAGTCACATTTTATACACCAGTGTGTTTCCAATAAATCATTTCCCCCTAATTATGTAAAACAAAAGAACAAAAATACCCTTTTAAAGAGTAAATGTCCATAGGTATCCCAAACATATTTTTAAACTTTTTTATTGTGTAAATTTTAAGACACTTATTTTTCTTTGAGGGATTTCACTACTTAGGATAAAATTTTAATGTAATACCCCTATGATGAACCCCAACTGTACATATAAATGTAGATGAGCATATAGGCTGGTGAGCTAGGGTATTTTGGGCCAGAAGTGTCTATGTTGTAATACCTAGGTCGATCCCT
Source organism: Picea sitchensis (assembly GCA_010110895.2). Classification (NCBI taxonomy): domain Eukaryota; kingdom Viridiplantae; phylum Streptophyta; class Pinopsida; order Pinales; family Pinaceae; genus Picea; species Picea sitchensis. The sequence goes on along the minus strand of SNQJ01S0020559.1, from coordinate 107,507 downwards.
AGTTGTAAATGTAAAAATGTTTTACAGGTTGGTTGTAACATACCCAACCACCCACAGGCCGGGTACACTACCTACAAGCCCACCCTTAGAATTATTTCTCATGTTGACCTTCTTTATTTATTCAGGATGCATAAGATAACAGATTTAACGACATGCACAACAATATCCGGCAAGCATGCAAGATCTAAAGATTATGTTAAACGATAATTAAATATACACAATGGAAATACATTCATATACATGTAAATGACAATTAAACTACACAACGGAATACATTCATACACATATAGTAATATCACGACAGAGAGCACGTATCTTTATGAAATATGACACTGACTGGATGCAGACCAAGGACGTTCCACCCAACCGTAGACACCGCTGCTCTAAATCCCAACAACAGTGTCACCCCCAAGCCAGGGCTATGAATCCACAAGGACAATTCCATAGTGTAATTGGGTTCCCAAACCAGTCATCTCTCAATCTCTCACAGGTTTCCTGACACCCATAACAATCCAAGTACCCAGCTCTCTTCTACCCAGCTCGTGCCACCCGAGAGAATGGACCTCCACCCTTCTCTGCCACGCAGTCCCTCAGGCAGTCCTTCTCCTTCCTACCAGGGCTTCCAGCGCAGTTGGTCTAGAATCTCATTGCTGGAAATCTCAGGACTCACAGTTGTGAGAAAGACAGGGCACATGCCAATGCATTTCAGACATGCAGGCCCAAGGTCATGACTGGATCACACTAGCGACCACTACAACCAACTATCACATAGCTAAGTTCTTCAACAACTCTGTTTCCTTTGCCAAGCCAAGACACACGTGATGATGGATCAATGGACGAGTCAGGGGGGGTGCATGGGAGTGCGTTCATGGGAGTGCATGCGGGAATAATGAGTGAGGGAACGGGAAAACAATAGACAAGTCATCAATCCAACCCCCCCATCAGACTAGAGGTGGGTTTAAGTAACCTCGTGGGGAAAAAAAGAACCTCCTGGCCTTCCCCAAGAAGTTCACATAATCGATCCCCTCCCTTAGACAAAAGGGTAATAATAAAAAATAGGAATAAACACTTAGTCCCTCAAGCTCCCTCTCTTGTGGAATCATAGCCCCCTATAACTCTATTCCTTGTCCGTCTAGCAACCAACGATGTGTTTATTATTATTAATGATCAAAACATTACATTTCTTGGGCATATTGGCCCTTCAATAATTGTCTGGGCACTCTGGCCTCTCAGCATCGTAACAATACATTATTTAAAATGGGGGTTCAAAACCTAGGGTGTTACATCCCCTCCCCCTTATTTTGGCACTGTCCTCAGTGCATATACAAAACAGAGATCAAAATCTCAAATTTATTCAAAAAGTCGTGGGTACTCTACCTTCATGGCATCTTCATGCTCCCAGGTATCTTCTTCAAGACCATAGCAAGTCCACTGAACTTTTACCAGTTTTATAACTCAATTCCAGAGCATTTTGACTTTTCTATCTAATACTCGCACTGGATGAACCTGAAAGTCTCCCTCCATCTCTAATTGAATCAGATTCCAATCAATAACATGGTTAGGATCATGTACATATTTATTTAGTAAAGATACATGAAATACATTATGCACATTCATGGAAGCAAGAAATGAAAACATGTATGCAACTGGCCCTATTCTGTCCAGTATTTCAAATGGACCACAGAATCTGGTTGCCAGCTTTGTACAACTACCCAATTTCAAAGAGATTTTCTTGGGCTTCACTTTCAAAAGTACATGCTCCCCTACTTTAAGTTCTCTATCTATCATGTTATTGTCTGCATAAAGTTTCTGTCTATCCTGAGCTGTCTTTAAATTCTACTTAATCTTGACCACCTGGTCTTCCTTGTCCTTGAGAAACTATGGCCCAAGTACCACTCTATCTGTTGGGTTGTCCCAGCTCACTGGAGTATTGCATTTCCTAGCATACAAGGCTTCAAATGGGCTCATTTTCAATGAAGCCTGATACCCATTGTTATATGCAAACTTAACCAAGTGTAAGTAATCTTCCCACTTAGATGGCTTATCCATCACTTACATTCTCATCATGTCTTCAATTATTCGATTGACCCTCTCTGTTTTCCCATCTATCTGGGGATGATATGTTGTGCTAAAGTTTAGATTTGTGTTAAATCCTTTAAACAATCCCCTCCAGAAATTGGAGGTAAATTTTGTATCTCTGTCCGAGACAATTGTCCTAGGTATCCCATGCAACTTATCAATTTCCTTCATGAAATTTTTTGCAATATTAGTTGTTGTATGCGTTGTCTTCACAGGCACAAAATGAGTAGCCTTTGTTAATTTTTCAACCACCACCATGATTGAATCGTTTTTCTTATTAGTTATGGGTAATCTTGTGATGGAATCCATGGTGATCACTTCCTATTTCTTCTCTGGAATTGGTAATGGTTGCAGCAAACCCACTGGGTGCCTATGCTCAACCTTCACCTTCTGACATTCCATACATCGAGAGATGTAATCAACAACATCCTTCTTCATTCCCGGCCAAAAGAAATTGCTTCTTACTGCTGTAATTATTTTCTGGTAATCGGGATGTCCAACATAAGGAACATCATGCATTTCCTTCAGTACCAAATTCCTCAGTTCTCCAGAACTAGGAACATAGATTCTTTTTTATGCATGAGGAATCCATCTTCCTTTATCTTGTACTCCTTTATTTTCTGTTGTACATCTCCTTGCTATAAGTTTTCCTTTACCTGTAGGTAATGTTGATCTGTAACAAGACCATCTAAAATTATTCTCTTCAAGTCTGACTGATGCATACTGACAACAATAGCATGCATGAGATGCACTCTCCTACTAAATGCATTGGCAACTTTAATCTCCTTTCCCTTGATATGCTTGATATCGAAGTCATATTCACTGAAAAATTCCATCCATCTTGTTTCCCTGGCATTCAAGTTCGGTTGTTCGAAAATATACTTCAGACCAACATGGTCTGTCCTTAATTCGAATTTCTTCCCCATGAGATAATGCCTCCACATCCTCAAGACCTTAACAATGGAAACAAGTTCCAAGTCATGCGTGGCATAGTTCCTCTCATGCTCCTTAAGATTTCTGGACTCATATCCAATGACATGTCCATTATGTGTGAGGACTCCCCCAAGTCCTTCCTTACAAGAGACTGTACATACCACAAAACTTTCATTTGGGTCGGAAATCTTTAACACAGGTGCACTACTAAGTAATTCCTTCAACAGATTGAAATCATTTTCACACTTGAGTGTCCATTCAACTTTAGTTCCCTTCTTTTGCAAAGAGGTGATGGGGTGAGCAATCTTAGAGAACCCTACTATGAACCTTCTGTAGTAGACGACTAATCCCATAAAATATATTACATCTGACACATTTATGGGTGTTGGCCATCCTCTAATGGCTTCAATCTTCTCTGGATCTACTGCTATGCCCTACTCTGACATAGTGTGTCCCAAGTAATGGATCTGCTTTTGATGAAAATAACACTTACTCAACTTGGTGTACATTTGATGTTCTCTCAGTACTTGCAATACCAATCTCAAGTGATGTTCATGCTCCTCTTTAGACTTAGAATAGATAAGTATGTCATCCAGGAATACTATGACAAACTTGTCCAAATAATTTAGGAATATGCCATTCATTAAGCACATGAAGACAGCTGGTGCATTGGTCAGTCCAAAAGGAACCACTACAAATTCATAATGCCCATACCTGGTCCTAAAGGATGTCTTATGAATGTCTTCTTCCTTGATTCTTACCTGATGGTATCCTGCCGTAAGTGTCAATCTTCGAAAATATCTTTGCTCCTCTTAGCTTATCAAAGAGGTCATCAATTCGAGGTATCTGATAGTTTTTCTTTATAGTGTACTTGTTTAGTTGTCGGAAGTCAATACACAGCCTCAAGGTTCCATCCTTCTTTTTGACAAAAAGTATTGGTGCTCCCTAAGGTGAAACACTTGGACGGATATACCCTTTCCTCAACAATTCCTCCAATTGCATTTGTAATTCTTTTAGCTCTAGTGTGCTCATTCTGTAAGGTGTTTTTGACACCGGGGCAACTCCTGGCACTAAATCAATTGAGAAATATATCTCCCTTATTGGTGGAAATCTAGGTATTTCTTGGAATACATCTTCAAATTCTTATAGCACCGAGAAATCTTCAAGGCTTGGCCCCTTTGTATCAACTGGCTCCTCCACATGGGCTACATATAGTTGACATCCTTTTCTAAAACACCTTTTCATTTGTAAGGACAAAATATCCCTTATAGAGATGGGTCTTGGAACTCCTTTCATAGTGCTTTGTTTTCATTTCCATCAAGACATGTAAATGTCTTGTTATGACAATCTAGGACATCATGATGCTTTTCCAACCAATCCATTCCAATCAGAATATCATAAGACCCCAATGGTATGATATTTAGATCAGTACTAGTATTCACACCATTAATATTTATGGAACAACTTCTGACCATATCATGGATTCTTCTTTTGGTTCCAGTGGCTAACTAAACCAAACTTGTTTTTCCAATTTTACTTTTCTCCAAATGTAATCTATCCACTATCTTAGGATCAATGTAACAATGGCTTGCTCATGAATCAATCAAAATAGAAATAGGTTGATTTATGATCTTACCTTCAACCTCGATCATATTGGACTAGTACTTTGATTGTCGATCATTTAAAGTTGCATAGATTCTCCCCATATCTCTGACTGTTGTAGCCTCTTGGATGTTGTGCACAGTCTTCGTTTTGTCCTTTCTGTGTGGGAAATACTTGTCCAGGTGATCTTCCTTGCATCCCTAGCATTGGATTGGTGGTATTCCCCTTTTTCCCAAGGAGTCTTCCTTCTTGAAATCCTCCTTAGCATATTGATCTTGATGATTTCTATTAGGCTCATTCCTATTAAATGGAGGTTTGAATCCTTTCCTCCTCTGATCAAACTTCGCATTCTTCTTGTCCTTCCAAGATTTCTGTAGGGATTCTCTTCCCTGGCCTTGCTCATACAGGTATTTAGCCTTCCTGATGGCCTCAGTCAAGGTCTTGGGTTCATCATACTTGATATTTTCCTTATAAAAGGATGGAAATCCACTTAGAAATCTCTGTATTTTCACTTTCTCATCACCAATGAACCTGACATACTTTAACAGTCCCAATAACTTATTCTAGTATTCTTCCATAGTCATGCTTCCCAACCTGAGTTAAAGAACTCCTGCATTTTATTGTCATAGAAATTATCTAAGAGGTACTCCTTATAGAAGTACTTCTTGAACTGTTTCCAAGTGATCCTACTTTCATTAACATGTTCCACTTGCTTCAGTTGGTCCCACCACACTGCAAATTTCCCATGTAAATGGTAGGTGGAAATCCTGGCTTCCAGGTTTGATGAATAGTTATGCAATTGAAAATATCTTTGGATCCCAAGAAACCATGCTTCGGCATCATCTTCCCTTTCTCTTTCACCATCGAAGAAAGGTGGCTTGATCTTCCTCAACTCTCCCTACAAACAATCTACCTCCTATTTCCTTCACTGGTGTCTGACAGGAGACACTTCTGGGCTGATTACTAGATCATCCGAAGCATAAAAATTCCTTCCTGAGTAAGGAGGTGAGTGGTGTCCATAAGCTCTGCTAGCACTTCTGGAATAACTAGCTCTTCCATGAGCATCTCCTATTTCCTGACACCTTCCTTCTTCTTCTTGTCTTGAGTTTGATCCCTTCTGCGTTTGCCTCTCCAACTGATTTAAGCTCTGCAACACTCGAGCATTTATCTGGATTTTTTCTCTCATCAGTCTTTCGTTGTCTTCTTTATATCTCTACACTTCCATCTTCATGATTCTTACTGTTTCTATCAACGTTTCTTGTTATCCTTTTTCCTTGCATCCGTTGGAATCTGTCTCTGCATTACTGATTATAATATTTTGGCCTTCAGACTCCTTTTCATGATTAGTGGCTCCCTCGCCTTCTTCCATTTCCTCAATAAACATCCTGAGTTGATGCGCTTAAGCCTCTTAATTCTTTAGAATGTGCAAGCGACCATTTTGCTAGAATTATGCGTATGATAGACAAAATTGCCAAATCATGCTACAAGTATCTTTCTTGTTTATGGATATCATATCCCCATTCTCCAAAAACAACAGTGTCATGTTATCCATGGCTGACACAGAGTTCACCCTGTGCAAGTGCTTCCTTCAAACCACCTCTCAGGTGACCACGAATAGAAACCGCGGCTAAATCCTCCCTTAGCACTTTTCTATCTCAGAGACAACCACTTCGGCCATTAGCCTTCCTTCCTCATCTCTCAACCTGCATATGACCAAGGCCATGACCCTGCGCTTAGCTGAAAAAATGCTTGTCCAGAGCTTCGGGACTTCGGAGCTTTTAGCCAGGACCAGATCAACGGTCCTTATCCTCTTTAGCAGTCAACGATCGAGATATTCTTCGGGACTCTGCGCTTCGGGACTCCGCGCTTCGGGAATCTCAAATTTTCTTGCTTGCTTCCTCCTAGTATGCCTTTACCTGGGGTTCCTGATCTGTCGACAGGTGTCCTCCCACAGATCAATGACTGTGAATCATTCTGGCGTTTCGGGCTTCGGAAGTTTCAAACTTCCCTCCTGCACTTTCTCTCGGAGTGCTTTTACCCGCAGTCGATGATCCCTGAACACGTTTCCTCTGGAATCGAAGGTCAATATATACTTTGGCCTTTGAGAGTTTTCGACCCAACCAGCCTATCACCTCCTTCCCTTATGGAGTTTCTGGTCTTCCAGACTGCACGATTTGTCGCCACGTGGTGAAATGTTGGAAGAGGACACGTGGCCCCATGAAGCGGGTGACACGTGTCACGTTCTAATCGACTTTTCAATGTTCCAAATGCCCAAAACTTACTGACACATGGCACACATCCCATGTGTCTACGCCATCCCCGGTGACGTCATCTTTCCTTATCACTTCGACTCTTCGGGCTTTAGGAGTTTTCAAACTAGCACACTTCCAATTCTCCCGAACTCTGAATTCCCGAACTGGATAATCTGTTTCCACGTGTCCTCCTGGATTGGATGACCAGGTTTCACTTGGGGTCTTCACCTGGATTCCACGGATTTTCTCCATGTGTCCTCCTCAATCTAACGACTATAATTTCTTCGGGGCTCCAGACTTCGGAGATATCAAACTTCAACCTTTTTCCTTGAATTTTTTTTTATCCGAAGCTCACGATCTTCTGACGTGTGCCCCCTGCAGATCGATGACAAAGATTCCTTCGGGACTCAAGACTCTAGAAATATCAAATTTCAAACTTATTTGGCCCCATTGGATTTTATCCGAAGTCATGGATCTGGTGATGCATGTCTCTCAATAGATTAATGGCTGAGATATTCTCGAATGATTGGACAGTTGAGGTTTGCTCCGACTCTCCATATCTCTGAGCTTCGGGAGTCTCAGACCTCAACTAAAAATCTCTCGAACAAATTCCTCTGGAGTTACTAATCTGCTGACACGTAACCTATGGGCTATCGATGGTCAAGATCTAATTCAGATGATCTGACAGTCGACGTTTACTTCGGGTCTCTGCCTCATCGGTCTTCGGGAGTCTCAAATCTCAACTTCTCCTTGATCGCTCTTTCCCGGAGTGATTTCACCCAGAGCACATGATCGGTTGACGCGTGTCCTCATATGGATCGACGGTTCCCAACTACTTCGACTATTTGGAGTTTCGATGTTCGATCCCTACCTGTCACATCATTGCATGCCTTTAAATTTGCATGGGTATAAATCAACGGTTTGGAGTAAACCACTTTTTGCCCTGCATTTCTCTTGAGGCTGACACGTAACCCCCCAGGGAAACCGTGGTTTGGATTGCGGGACCGCCTTGGGAAATTATCTCTCGTGCAACTTGGTTCCCCACAATTCCTGTTGGTCGTTGATCTCTCTCTCCAATGGGATCTGACGGTCATGACCTTAACCTTTCTTATTTTTCATCGAATGACCCCTGTTTACCTGTCCTCCAATCCTACCATGGCGATCGTTCCCGAATTAAAAAGGAAGGGTCATGATCCTTCGAACCCTCACAAAGGTTCTATGATGTTTTGTCTCTTGCATGTCATCTACAACGCCATTCCTCCTGATCTTTTCAACTTCGCGGTCAGAGTTCGATCTCGACCATGAGATTCTGACCAACACACCCATCCCATATTGACTCGATGTTTCAACCAGAAGCTCTGATACCAATCTATAACATACCCAGGTACCCACAGTCCAAGTACACTACTTGGAAGCCCACCCTTGGACTTCTTTATCATGTTGATTTTCTTTATTTATTCAGGATGCATAAGATAATAGATTTAACGACATACACAACAATATCCAGCAAGAATGCAAGATCTAAAGATTATGTTAAATGATAATTAAATATACACAACGGAAATACATTCATATACATGTAAATGGAAATTAAAATACACATCATAATAGATTCATACACAAATAGTAATATCATGATAGAGAGCACTTACCTTTATGATAGACGACATTGACTAGCTGCAGACCAAGGACGTTCCACTCAATCGTAGACACTGCTTCTCTAAATCCCAACATCAATGTCACCTCCGAGCCAGGGCTATGAATCCACAAGGATGGTTCCAATGTGTAATTGGGTTCTGAAACCAGTCAACTCGCAAGCTCTCACAATTTTTCTAACACCCACAATAATCCAGGTACCCAGCTCTCTTCTACCCAGCCTGTTCCACCAGAGAGAATGGACCTCCACCCTTCTCTTCCACGCAGTCCCTCAGGCAATACTTCTCCTTCTTAACAGGGCTTCCAACACATCTGGTTGAGAATCTCAATGCTGTAACTCTCAGGACTCATAGTTGTGAGCAAGACAAGGCACAGACCAATGCATTTCATACATGTATTCCCCAGGTCATGGCTGGATCACACCAGCAACCACTACATCCAACTATCCCATGGCTAATTTCTTCAGTAGCTCCATTTCCTTTGCCAATCCAAGATGCAGGTGATGATGGATCAATGGACGAGTCAGGGGGGTGCATGGGAGTGCGTGTGGGAATAATGAGTGAGGGAACGGGAAAATAACGAAAAATTCATCATTCCAACCCCCCCATCAGACCTGAGGCAGGTTTAAGTAACCTCGTGGGGAAAACAAGAACCTTATAGCCTTCCCTAATAATTTCACGTAATTGATGCCCTCCCTTAGACAAAAGGGTAATAAGAAAAAATAGGAATCAACACTTAGTCCCTCAAGCTCTCTCTCTTGTGGAATCATAACCCCCTATAACTCTAGTCCTTATCCATCTAGCATCCAACGATGAGTTTATTATTATTAAAGATCAAAACATTACATTTCTTGGGCATACTGGCCCTTCAATAATTGTCTGGGCACTCTGGCCTCTCAGCATTGTAACAATACATTATTTAAAATGGGGGTTCAAAACCTAGGGTGTTACACTAGTGAGCCAGGTTATTATAGGCCAGAAGGCTTATGTGATTATTAGACTAGAGATCCTAGACTCTAAAGGCCAGTGAACCTATTATTGTAATATGTAAACACTAATATCATTAATAAAGTACATCTGTGTTGTAGACCATCCCACAAATGAGTATGGGGGGATAAACTCCACTAGAAAGGGAAAGGGCGCTAAGACTGCACTGGTATTAGAGCAATCTTGTTTAGTTGTTGGTAATGGGTACGTGACAAGGTGGTATCAAAGTAATATTGTTGAGTCATTGGTAATGAGTACGTGACAAAGTGGTATCATATCTCCAGTCTTCAGAATTGGGTCTGCATGGGTCATTTAGAAGAATGCAAAACTGTAATTTCAGAGTTGCAAGAAAACTGTTTGACAGAATGTCAGGAGGAGTTTGTTTGTGATTTGGATGACAGAATGTTGCAATGAAATTAAAGGGAATTTCATGGATATTTGAAAGAATCAAGCCCATGTATTAGAAATCCAAAATTAAATTTCAAACTGGAAAAATTCAAACATGTTAATTGACCAAATTTCATGTGAGAAGAGCACCATGGTAGAAATTGGGAAATTTTGGAAAATTGGGCCAATTGGAAAACTTTCAGTATATTTTTGTATACTGAAGTCAACATGACATGGGGGGCACATGTTAGCTAATGTGGTGGCAGGTGATGTGTATTTCCATGGTGGCAGGTACATTGAGTCAAGGAGGTAGAGGTGGCAAGTGTGGAAGAGATACATCATGGCAATAATTTTGAATGAGAAAAACCTCAAGCCAAGACATCAGACCATTGATCTGGAGACATGATCGACGAAGGAGACTCATAGCGCATTTGAAGTTGCATGAAATTTAAATATTTGGGGGGTGCATGCTATTAATCTAGACCGTCCATTGTTTTGGCGACATGTCAAGCCAGGATCTACATGCACAGTGAGGAAGAAGTTAATGAATTGTCATGTTGGAACATGCGAGTCCGTGAGTTCGTGAGTCTATGAAGATGGAAAAATAGCTAAGTGTTGGGACTTCTAAGATGGACTTATGGAAAGAAGGATACAATATTATGAGTCTGTGAGTCCACGAAGATGGAAAAATGGCTATGTGTTAGGACTATTATCCCCTAATCTAGGGATAACTAAGGCGATCACGTCACGATGCCCACAGGTCATAGACATGGAGTACCGAGAGCCGGACAACTTGAGCATGGCCCTGGAGGGCCCCTCTTTTATTTAGTGCATTCAATTTATCACCACCAACAATATCCATCCCACCAGCCTGGTCTTCAAGTAGTGGTTGGTCTTGATCCATGAGGTAATGAGTTTGAGTATCATGGTATGTATCACTCTGATTTTTTGAAGAACTTGAATATGTTGTATTGGATCCTTCTTCATTTAATGATGTTTTCCTGGAAATTATACACTTTGCCTTGTTCATACCTGGAGGGATGACATGATGCCCTAGTAAGTTGATTTTCTTTTAGGATGGGTTGCCACTGGGTGGATCTGTGAAAAGTCATCATCCATCCCTCCATACTCACTATTGAGGGAAAAGGTATGGAATACCTTAATCATTTTCAGATCTTTCCTGGCTACGGAATGTCACCCGTGGTTTATGGCCTCAAACATTTCACTCAATCCGCAAGTATCAATTAAAAAGGATGAAGGATGATTTTATGATTTATATTTGTAACAATGTAAAAATAAAATTTTAAACAAAGCTAAGTGAATTCATATATATTTTGCATTGAAGTAAACATGGAGACAAATGTTGAACGACTGAGAGGGGGGAGGGGGTGAATCAGTTGTTCCTGTGCTTAAACAATTATGGTTCTTTTAAACCTTTTGTAGAGACTCTGAATGCTAATCACAATAATGCAGGGAAATAAACAATGGCACTTTCAACATCATTCACATATATGAAAAACATAGAGACAGATATTTCCCGAGGAAACCCATGCAGGATAAAAACCTCTTTTCTTTTA
>SNQJ01S0020559.1:30912-96025 GCA_010110895.2 Picea sitchensis | reverse complement strand
ATCCTACCATCTCCACTACTGTACTTGCCATCAATGACAAGCATACGCTACTTGGTAAACATTTGCCAACAACAAAAGCAAAAGGAAGAACCAAGTCACGAAAACACATGTATGAGACCGAACAATAATATGATTTTATTTCATTCTGAGATAAAAAACTGTATTTCTATTTTACAAACCCCTGCGAGCGTATGGACCAAAGTCATATTTAGGAGTCTCCAATGGGAACCATACAAAAAGACCCTGACAGTGAAATAAAACTAAAACTGATGATTTGGATCAACTTGCCACAAAATGTTTCCACTTGACTCTGCAAGATATTCTTTATCAGCCATGAAAATTAATTCATAAACAAACAAGAGTACACAAACTATCAAGGATAAATCAAACACCTTTAAAACAGGTTGTTGAAAGCTATGATTCAATTTTGAATCCTGCTTCCTTCAATAAGACCATGTTTTCATCAAGATGATTAGGCTTTCAAGTAAACTCAGAAACAAATGAAAATTGAAGCTATCTCACTAACTAGAGATAAAACCTTAGTATCATTGTTCTTCTTCTATTCTCCCCTTGTCTCTTCCTCTCATTGAACCTTTATTCTTTCTTAATAAGTTAAGGTAGTTTAACTACTTTCTTTAGTTAAGTCAAATTAACTTAACTAATTAGTTTGGAAATAAATAATTAATAATAATATATAAATAAGGGTTTAATTAATAATAACTAAATAGGTGGGACCCCTTGTGACTCCCATCATTCTCTTTTCCAATCATCAAATATAAAATACAAAATTAATGATTTGGATCATACAACATCCTTGTATCTCCCATGGATATCATTTAAGTCTAATATTTAAATATCAACAAAATTTAAGACCATATCCCCAAAAAATAATATATCCATGTTATCCACAAAAATATCCAAAATAAAGCTTGCTATCCAAAATATGTTGAAAATCATTAAACATTGTCTTCATCACTGAATATCATAAAAAACACATTTAAAATCCATATTTGTTGTTGTGTGAGGCATATTTCCTCTTCTCACTGTTGTCTCCTCTTGACTTTTCTGAGGTAGCCCTTGGTTGGTTAGACCCTTGGGGCTGTATTTCGTTGATCACATGGCAACAATCATGTTTTAGGTGGAGACACGAAGACACATATTTAGAATAATATGTGGATGGACTAGAGGGGGAAGCTGTTGCTTTTCCCTTATCTATCACATGTTGTGGGACACCAATTTGCAGTCTCTTACCAGCATGTGAAGGCTGCACTCATGAAATGACATGGGAAATTTGTGCATTAGGATTAATTATATGTGGTGGTGGTGGTAATGGAAATGAGATAGTGGGCCAACCACGATGGTGAGAATAACATTGATTAAAAATTTATTTCCAACCGTCGTTTGCGGGAGGTTCGGGATGCATCGACACATGTGGGGGAATAGGAATGCCGAGAAAATTCTGAGGCTATTGAAAAGGGGGTCTTTCAGGTCGAGGATGAAATATCCCATGGCCAACCAAATTAAAGAACCTAACTTGAAACAACTGGTTCAACTCTTGTGGATCAACATCAAAGTGAATAGAAAATCGAGGCCTCCTATGGCCTCGATGCCAATTACCCCTGCCTCTGTTATTTCGGCCATTATGACCCCTACTAAAAAAACTCATCCTGTAGCAATAATTAATCAGTCATGAAATTATTAATAACCCCGCACATGAAACTCTACTTAAATTAATCAATATTTGGCTTAATTTACTACGAGACACATGCAATCCATCCATAAAAATTCCATTTATTAATTGCCACACAAACAGGGAATTGATAGGGTCAATGGGAATATGGAGGGATTGTATTTAGCGTAAAGTGATATCATGGAGGGTGAAGGATTTATGAATACTATTCAAGAATCAATAAAAAAAATCAACTGTGTATCCAAACATATCCCAGAATACCAATCATCAATCAACTTCCACATCATTTCCTCTTTATTTCCATACAGACCTTCCTTAAAAATTAATATCACAGAACAGGGAGTGAACAAGTGCAATTGGGATAATGAGAGGAGTGTATTTTGCAGAAAATAGTATAATGGAAGGGACTCCCATGGGTAATGTTCTAATATATCAAACAATGTCATCTTCAATGTCAATTAAAATTCAAAACCCTTTTCTGTTTCAAAACTGAAATTCAACACTTTGTTTCCAAAAATCCAGAACTGGGGTTTCACTTCAAGACTACTCATTTGCATTTATAAATTGCATTGCATAGTAATCATTTCATAATGTATTTCCCAATAAACATTCAACAGTATTAACACAGTTTGCGCACAACAGAATCGAGGAGACATAACATCACATAAATCACAATAATCGTAACCAACAATCGAGGAATGGACACACTATGGTCCACGATATTAACACCGGTAACTTTTAAATCACTAAAAGGCTCCATGAAGTGGAAACAAAAGGGATCCCTTTGTATACCACTATTTCAACTGAAAATTCAAATAACCATGCTTCCAAATTTCCCTTTCATTCTGGTTTGCAAGACTCATCCAATGCGTATATACTTCATTCATAAAAGTAATTTTTTTTTTCATATGGAAACAACACACAACAAGTCGTATCCTTCAAATAATGAATTTGCAACACTGTCATCACCCAAATATTTCCACAGGACAAACCTTATCTCCTTTTAAAATTATTTAAAAAAAAATAAGCTTGGCATTCTTTCTATCATTGCAAAGTAACAAATGGACAAAACCCATGACTAAAGAGAGCATGCCAACATCTGTATTAAATTCTATGTTTTCCACCTTCACGACTTTCTTAAAATACATTGTTCGATATAAAATATTCAACAAGAATGTGGTATAAGAGGACGAGCTAACCAATGGTTTGAGGGTTTGGCCAAAGGGGTAGCTTCAACAGTCTAACACCACCAACAATTCCCACAGTCCCATTTACAAAGATTATACAAGGGAACACATATGATAGCCATGATAACCACATAATTAAATAGTAGGCAGAGTCTAAAATAACCCAAGAGCTACGAACAATGGTACCATTCTTATCAGACAAAGAGGAACCACAAAAAAAAAACCAGAAGGAAAGTAGGCCCGAAAAATTCCCAACAATACCTTGTTTTTAACAGGAAAAGAAATGGAGCAAATATCATTTTACCAACACTAGGGGACACCCACACCATTTTTTAGCTGTAAATAATTCACATACAAACTCCACAGAGGCCAATATTCAACCACCATCCATATACAGTCAGAAATCCATAATCGTAAACTTGGAAATGCACAGACAGTGAGAAAAATTAAGAGACAATTTTTGACTTAATTAAAGAGTAGATCGGAGAAATTCATGGATGGAGCAGCAATAAACTTCATACCTGTGTGTAAAAATTTCCAAGGAGAATCAACCAAGTCTGTATACCTCTTCCACAACCGAACAAAGTGGAGTAACATCAACCAACAAAAGACCAAATGAGAAATGGCTAGGGTGGTGGGATCGAGGTAGGTTAGAGTGACGTGCATTTACTACACGTCGTATCTACACTTACACATTCATCCATAGCTAGTATGAGCAAGCTAACCATATAGCTCATCAACCGCTAACTCTAAATCAATTTAATGCAAGTTAAATACACCATGTTTACCAATGTTTCAACTTATAATGTGCCAACCTTTGTCAAGACCACAATGTAACATACATAAAAAACCTGCTAGGGATACTATGTCCCAACCTTTAGATTTCCAATTTAAACAATGCATGCAACACTTGTAGCATGAAATCAAGGTAATCACGATATCACATACTATATGTAAATTGGAAACTGTAGTGTAAATTCTTTGTCGAATTAAATGTAGCATAGTAATACTTAAGACAACAACATTTCCTCTTTAGTCACCTTTCCCATAACATCATGTAATCAATTATTTTGACAGCGATTTAAAGCAAATAAACTGTAGAGCTCATATCTCAACCAACTAATAAGCACATAATGCATAAGTGTCGTCTCTTCATCATAGTCACACAAGTCACCCAAGGGGTCCCACCTATTAGTATATTATTAAATATAATTAAATAATAAGGTGTTGCAATGATTTGCAAGAAAGTACCCTATGTTATGCTTTTTGGCATCAACAAATTGGTGACTCCACAAGGAAATGTATTTCCAATAGATTAAGAACTCAGAATGTACGGTTCCGCATACCGGTGAATAGAGATCAAAGAATTATTGACCAGAATGATTATGCAACAGGGGGAAAATATGGTTTAATGGAAATAATGAGACAAGATTTTGGGAATAACTCATGAAAAGTGATACATATGACGGGGTTTGGTCCCGTATGAATAAAATTTGATCAGTCACAGTAAAAAGTGTTTCTTCGTTCTTTGAGGAGAATTTTTTTGATATGCTCTTTTGAATCTCGGGATGGAGGGAAGAAAGGGATAGAAAAAAATAGGGAAGAAGACCAAATCGTCTATCCTACAACAGTACTGAAAGAAAAAAGCATTTTCAACGATGTCTAAAAGGAGGACATCATGACAACTGTGTAAAATTAATTGTTATTGATCAACAATAATTACATAATGGCATTGTTATGGCAAACTGATCCAAAGTTTATTTCTGATAAACATAAAATAAAACAACAAAAAACTAAATAGCAGAAAATAAAAAATAATTTCGACAAAGAGAAATAAAACAATAAAACAAAAAGCTATATACAACAGTGATTTCCACATGGCATTTATCAATCAAGCTGGTTCCACATAATGTTTTAAGTGGGAAAAATTGGTACTATAATAAAAAAATAACTCTTCCAAATCATTTAAAAGGCAATATTTTGTGTGATCCAGGTGGATATCGGTGGCCGCCCACCTTTTCCAACTGGCTCAAAACAATTTTTTGGCAATTTTGGTAATTTACTATTTTTAGCAGTTTTTAACTTCTGGGCCATTTTGAGGGCCTAAATGAAGGTTTTTTTGGATTGAGATTCTCAATGATAATCAAAGGCTCTAATTGAGCCCCATAAATGAATCTCCTCTATGATACCTTTCCAACAAGCTATTGTGCTCCCCAAATGGAGATCGTATGCCAAAGTTACGCCCCTGAGAAGTTGATACACCAAACTACCCAAAACGAGGTCCACAAAACTGTTGGATTTTCATCTTCCGGGGTTAGGGATTTGGATTTTATTTATGATAAAAAAGACTTTGGAGCCTCATTGTAAAATCATCTTCTTGTGAATGCGAGTAGCGAACACATCTCTTCTTAGAGATAAGCTGCCACCATTCTAGCGAGTCTTTCATTCTATACTTTTACAGTCTTTGTACATTTTCGCTCAATAATAGAAAATTGTGTATTATTATATCTCTGTGTTTATGGTTTCATCTCTGATACATTTATGTTATATTATTGGGTATCTGATATATATCTGTACATTTCTTTATTATATCTTCGCTCTCATTTTGTGCCGAAAATAATCTAGATCAGTGGTATCAAAGCATGCTGCTCTTGATCATTTTTTCCAGTGCATGTCCCCAACGAGGTCCGAGTATAGCAAGTTGGGATTTGAGATTGTCTCTCTTGACAACAATCATTCTCACATGCCCAATAAACCCTCCATGGTGGAAGAAAATAAAAATGTCGGAGCAGACGATTCTATCAATTTGTTGCTTGAGCAAGCTCTCACGCGACAGAGGGACGAAATGATGGAGAATTTTTCCCACATCCTTCAATGCTTGCCAATAAAAACAGGTGCAACTTCATCAAGAAACCACTTTGGAGGAACCTTTCCTTTCAAGGTACAATTTAATTTTGATATTCCCATATTTGAAGGATAGAAAGATGTAGATGCCCTAGAAAAATGGTTAAATCTGCTAGAAGGTTATTTCTGTATTCATAATTTCTCTGGAAGGGAAAAGATCACTTTCACACTCCTTAAGGCTTTCCCTCATCTCAAACATTGGTGGGAACTTTACTGGGAGAAAATTTCCACAGAGGAGTCTAGAATATATGGGGTTGAGCCCACTTGGGATTTTTTTGTGGATGCAGTAAAGGAATAGTATTACCCTGTTGGAAACTATGAGGACCAGTACATGAGATGGACCGCACTACGAAAAGAGAGGGGACAAGAAGTTCCATAGTTCACCAATACATTCCATACCTTGCGCACCAAGTTGGGTATCAAATACTACGAACAATATTTGGTTCTGAAATACCATGGGCCTCTACACATATACATCCAAACTGAAATGGATTTTTTGGACATCTCATCACTCGGTGTTGCTTATCGATATGTTGTTAAAATCAAGCCGAAATTTAAGCACCAGAACAAACAAGAGTTTGGGTCTACAAATATGCAACAAATAAAGTATGATAAAGATGACACTAACAAAAAATCTCCTGAAAACCAATCCAAGCCACAGAAAAAGAAGGGCCACGAGAAGACAAAGAATGACACTGTAAAATGGTGTGATTTTCACAAAATCCCATGGTACAACACTGATGAATGTCGCTCAAAATAGTCATTGGTGACCGAGATCAAAGACAAGGAGCCAAACCCTGATTCAGAATTTGATTATGAAAATACTGGTAGAAGACAGATCATCGACACAAACCCCACTGCTATTGTCGCGACCACAATAATTCAACCAGAAGAACCAATAGATTCTAAAGAGGGGAGAACCTTTTTCATTCATATATGTGGGTGAATGGGACCCCGTTGCATTTTATTGTTGATAGCGGTAGCCAAAAGAACCTCATCTCAGTAGAGGTCATCAAATAGTTGGGATTGTCGACAACACCACACCTGCAACCATACAACATTGGATGGCTTCGCTAGGGACGAGATCTCTGTGTCAGCCAACAATGCCTATTGTCATACGAATCCAACCCTTCAAGGATGAGGTATTATGTGATGTTTCCCCACTGTATGTCTATGATGTTCTCTTGGGCCAACCATATATGTGGAAGCACCATGTTGTTTATGAGTCTCGACTCCGCAGTGTCATTGTTTCTCCGGGGGGTCATATCTACATAATAAAAAATGTAGTTCTGACTACTATTCCACCTAAATAGTGTCGCAAGGTAGTATATCATACTACAAATTTCGTCTTCTTCACAATTTGTTCAAAAGGTGAACATAAGGATATTGCAACCACTACAGCCTCGACCCAGGAACCTTCTATCCAATAGAAGAAGGTCGACAAGAGTGCAACAAAGTGTAAAGATTCCTTTTTCACATAGGCATTTCATATAGCCAGACTGGTTAAAAAGTTCCAACCCTTCCAACCACAGGTTCATGACAACCTTCAACAAGCTAAGCAACACAACTTATCCAACAAGGCAATAAGCTCATCAAGATGCATATTCAAAAAACACTTTTCACTCTCCCCCGGGCACTCAATGCAATGGATAATATTTCTTCCTAAGGAGGGAGTATTGATCTAGGTGGATATCGGTGGCCACCCACCTTTTCCAACTGGCTCAAAACAGATTTTTGGCAATTTTGGTAATTTACTATTTTCAACAGTTTTTAACTTCCAGGCCATTTTGAGGGCCTAAATGAATTTTTTTTGGGATAAATATTCTCAATGATATTAGAAGGCTCTAATTGATCCCCCCTAAATGAATATAATCTACGATACCTTTCCCATGAGCTATCATGCACCCCAAAGAGAGATCATATGCCAAAGTTACGCCCCCGGGAAGTTGATACACCAAATTACCCAAAACGGGGTCCACAAAACTATTGTCTTTTCATCTTCCTGGGTTAGGGTTTTGGATTTTATTTATGATAAAAAGGCCTTTGGAGCCTCATTGTAAAATAATCTTCTTGCGAATGCAAGTAGGGGACACATCTCTTCTTAGAGATAAGTTACCACCATTCTAGCGAGTCTTTCACTCTGTATTTTTATAGTCTTTGTACATTTTCGCTCATTAATAGAAAATTGTGTATTACTGTATCTTTGTGTTTATGGTTGCATCTCTGATACATTTCTATTATATTATTGGATATCTGAGATATATCTGTACATTGCTTTATTATATCTCCGCTCTCATTTCGTGCTGAAAATAATCTGGATCAGTGGTATCAGAGCAGACTGCTCTTGATCATTTTTTTTCAATGCATGTCCCCGACGAGGTCCAAGTATAGAAAGTTGGGTCTCGAGCTTGTCTCTCTTGAAGACAACCACTATTGCACACCCATTAAACCCTCCATGGTGGAAGAAAATAAAAACATCAGAGCAGATGATTCTATCAATTTGTTGCTTGAGCAAGCTCTCATGCGATAGAGGGACGAAATGATGGAGAATTTTTCCTACATCCTTCAATGCCTGCCGATAAAAAAATACACTTCTTCATCAAGAAACCACTTTGGAGGCACCTCGCCTTTCAAGGTACAAGTTAATTTTTATATTCCCATATTTGAAGGACAAAAAGATGCAGATGCCCTAGAAAAATGGTTAAATCTACTAGAAGGTTATTTCTCTATTCATAATTTCTCCGACAGGGAAAATATAACCTTCTCACTCCTTAAGGATCTCCCACATGTCAAACATTGGTGTAAAACTTACTGGGAGCAAATTTCCACAAAGGATTCTGGATTATATAGGGCCGAGCCCACTTGGGATATTTTTGTGGATGCGGTAAAGTAACAATATTACCCTGTTGGCAACTATGAGGACCAATACATGAGATGGACCACACTACGGAAAGAGAGGGGACACAAAGTTCCATAGTTCACTAATACCTTCCATACCTTGCGCACCAAGATGGGTATCAAAGACTCCGAATGACATTTGGTTTTGAAATACCGTGGGACTCTACACATATACATCCAAACTGAAATGGATTTTTTGGACATCTCATCACTTGATGCTACTTATCAATATGCTATTAAAATCGAGAAGAAATTTAAGAACCAGAACAAATGGGAGTTTCGGTCTGTAAATCTGCAACAACCAAAGTATGATAAAGATGACCCTAACAAAAACTCTACCGAAAACCAGCCCAAGCCATAGGAAAAGAAGGGTCACGAGAAGACAAAGAAGGACACTGGAAAATGGTGTGATTTCCACAAAATCCCCTGGCACAACACCGATGAATGTCTCTCAAAATAGTCATTGGTGGCCAATATCAAAGACAAGGAGCCAAACCTTGATCTCGAATTTGATTATGGAAATACTCGTAAAAGATAAATCATCGACGCATACCACACTGCTATTTTCGCGATCGCAACAATTCAACTAGAAGAACCAACAGATCCTAAAGAGGGGGAGCACCTTTTTCATTCATATATGTGGGTGAAGGGACCCCACTGCATTTTATTGTTGCTAGAAGAAGCCGGAAGAGCCTCATCAGCAGAGGTCATCAAACAGTTGGTATTGTCGACAACACCACACTCGCAACCATACAACATTGGATGGCTTCTCCAACGACGAGATCTTTATGTCAGCCAACAGTGCCTATTGTCATATGACATCCAACCCTTCAAGGATGAGGTATTATGTGATGTTTCCCCACTATATGTATGTGATGTTCTCTTGGGCCAACAATATATGTGGAAGTGCCATGTTGTTTATGAGTCTCAACTCCGCAGTGTCATTGTTTCTTTGGGGGGTCATCTCTACAGAATACCAGAGGTAGTTCAGACTACTGTTCCACCTAAACAATGCCACAAATTAGTATCTCATACTACAAAATTTAGCTTCTTGATAATATGTTCAAAAGGTGAACATAAGGATACTGCAACCACTACATCCTTGACCTGGGCACCTTCTATCCAACATAAGCAGGTTGACAAGATTGCAACAAAGTGTAAAGATTACTTCTACACACATGCATCTCATGTAGCTACATTGGTTAAAAAGGTCCAACCCTTCCAGCCATAGGTTCGTGACAACCTTCAAAAATCTAAGAAACACAACTTCTCCAACAAGGCAAGCAGCTCATCAAGATGCATATTCAACAAACACTTTTCTCTCTCCCCCGGGAACTCAACACAATGGAGACCATTGATTCCTAAGGAGGGAGGATTTATCTAGGTGGATATCGGTGTCTACCCACCTTTTCCAACTAGCTCAAAACAATTTTTTGGCAATTTTGGTAATTTACTATTTTCAACAGTTTTTAACTTCGAGGGCCATTTTGAGGGCCTAAATGAAAGTTTTTTTGGATATAGATTCGCAAATATAGAAGAAGGATATAATTGATCCCCCTAATTGAATATCCTCTACTATACCTTTCCAACGAGCTATCGTGCGCCCCAAATGGAGATTGTATGCCAAAGTTACGTCCCTGGGAAGTTGATACACCAAACTACCCAAAACGGGGTTCACAAAATTGTTGGATTTTCATCTTCTGGGGTTAGGGTTTTGGATTTTATTTATGATAAAAAGGCCTTTGGAGCCTCATTTTAAAATCACCTTCTTGCGAATGCGAGTAGCAGACACATATCTTCTCAGAGATAAGCTACCACCATTCTAGCGAGTCTTTCATTCTGTATTTTTACAGACTTTGTACATTTTCGCTCATTAATAGAAAATTGTGTATTATTGTATCTCTGTGTTTATGGTTGCATATATGATACATTTCTGTTATATTATTGGATATCCGAGATATCTCTGTACATTTATTTATTATATATATTCTCTCATTTTGTGCTGAAAATAATCTGGATCATTGCGCCTAGGACAAAAGCGATTTTGAAAGGACCTAGCCATAATTTATGAAACTTCAAATGTCTTCCTCTGTCAGCATGGGTTGATTCCCAAAGTAAGACTTTCTCACCTACCTTAAATTTGACAGTTTTTGCACGTTTGTTAAAATATTTCTTTACAGTTTGTTGTCTTCTCTTTATGTTTTCCAAGTCAAACATTCTTTATTCTTCTAAGGCTAATAGGGAATTTATTCTTTGAGCGACATTGGAAGAATTTAATTCTTCAATCTATAGCATCATCCATAGAGAATAAAGTTACAACTCAGTAGGCAGAATGGCTTCTTGACCATTAAAAAGATGAACTGGGATGCAACTTGTGCTTACCTTGGTGGTAGTGTGATTTGACCAAAGGGCGTAAGTGAGGAGGGTGTGCCATTGATGAGGATTATCTCCGATGAGACATTTTATGATCCTAACCATATTTTTGTTAGTAGACTCGGCTTGTTGTAACACCCCAGGTTTTGAACCCCCATTTTAAATAATGTATTGTTACAATGATGAGAGGCCAGAGTGCCCATAAATTATTGAAGGGCCAGTATGCCCAAGAAATGTAATGTTTTGATCATTAATAATAATAAAAACATTGTTGGTTGCTAGACGGACGAAGACTAGAGTTATAGGAGGATATGATTCCATAAGAGAGGGAGCTTGAGGGACTAAGTGTTTATTCCTATTTTTTCTTATTACCCTTTTTTTCTAAGGGAGGGGATGGGTTATGTGAACTTCTTGGGGAAGGATAGGAGGTTCTTATTTTCCCCATGAGGTTACTTAAACCTGCCTCTGGTCTGATGGGGGGGTTGGAATGCTAACTTTTTCTCTTTTTTCCCATTCCCTCACTCATTATTCTTGCACGCACTCCCATGCACCCCCCCGACTCATCCATTGATATATCATCACCTGCATCTTGGCTTGACAAAGGAAATGGATCTGCTAAATAAATTAGCCATGAGATAGTTGGTTGTAGTGGTCGCTGGTGTGATCCATCAGTGACCAGGGGCATGCATGTTTGAAATGCATTGGCTTGTGCCCTATTTTTATCACAACTGTGATTCCTGAGAGTTCCATCATTGAGATTTTGGACCAGCTATGCTGGAATCCCTAGCAGGAAGGAGAAGGACTGCCTGAGGGACTACGTGGTAGAGAAGGGTTGAGGTTCATTCTCTCGGGTGGTACAGGCTAGGTAGAAGAGATTTGGGTACTTGGATTGTTGTGGGTGTCGGGAAACCCATGAGAACTTGAGAGATGACTGGTTTGGGAACCTAATGACACTCTGGAACCATCCTTGTGGATTCATAGCCCTAGCTCGGGGGTGACACTGCTATTGGGATTTAGAGTAGTGGTGTCTACGGTTGGGTGGAACGTCCTTGGTCTGCAGCCAGTCAGTGTTGTCTTTCATAAAGATAAGTGCTCTCTGTCATGATATTACTATCTGTGTATGAATGTATTACATTGTGCAGTTTAATTGTCATTTACATGTATATGAATGTATTTCCACTATGTATATTTAATTATCGTTTAACATAATCTTTAGATATTGCATGCTTGATGGATATTGTTGTCCATGTCATTAAATCTGTTATCTTATGCATCCTTACTAAATAAAGAAGGTCAGCATGCAAAAGAAGTCCAAGGGCATGCTTGCAGGTAGTGTACCCGGCTAGTGGGTGGTTGGGTATGTTACAGATTGGTATCATAGCTTTTGGTTGAAACACCAGGATGGTATGGGCCGGGTCTATTGGTCAGAATCTTGTGGTTGAGATCAAACTCTGACCGTGAAGTTGAAAAGCTCGAGAAGAATGATGTTTCATATGCTATGCAGGAGATGAAACATTATAGAACCTTTGTGAGGGTTCAAAGGATCATGATCGTTCCTTTTTAATTAGGGAACGATCACCACGGTAGGATCGTGGATATCCAGGATCGTTGGATCGGAGGACAAGTAAACAGGGGTCGTCTGATGAAAAGGAAGAAAGGTTAAGGTCGCGACCGTCAGATCCCATTGGAGAGAGAGATAAATGACCAGAAGACATTGCGGGGAACCAAGTTGCATGAGAGATAATGTCCCAAGGCGGTCCCACAATCCAAACCACGGTTTACCTGGGGGGTTACATGTCAACATCAGGAGAATTGTGGGGCGAAAAGAAGTTTACTCCAAACTGTCTATGCATGATCCTACAAATTGAAAGCCATGCAACGATGTGACAGGTAGGGTTCAAACATCGAAACTCTGAATAGCCAAAGTAGTTGGGGAATGTCGATCCATAAGAGGACATGCGCCAACTGATCATGTGCTCTGGGTGAAAGCACTCTAGGATAGAGCGAGCGAGGAGAAGTTGAGATTTGAGACTCCTGAAGCCTAGAGAGATGGAGACCCAAAGTAAACGTCGACTGTCGGATCGTCCGAATTAGATCCTAACCATCAATCGCCCAAAGGTTACGTGTCAGCAGATTAGTAACTCTAGAGGAATCCATTCGAGAGATTTTCAGTTGAGGTTTGAGACTCCCAAAGCCAGGAGAGCCAGAGCAAACCTTGATCATCTGATAATTTGAGAAGATCTCAACCATTGATCTTCTAAGAGCCACGTGTCACCAGATCCATGACTTCGGATAAAATCCAATGGGGCCAAATAAGTTTGAAATTTGATATTTTTGGAGTCCAGAGTCCTAAAGGAATCGTGGTCATCGATCCACAGGGGACACATGTCATAAGATCATGAAATTTGAATAAAAATATTTTCAAGGAAAAAGGTTGAAGTTTGAGATCTCTGAAGTCTGAAGCCCCGAAGAAATCATAGCTGTTAGATTGAGGAGGAAACGTGGAGCAAATCCATGGACTTCGGGTGAAGACCCGAAGTGAAACCTGGTCATTCGATCCAGGAGGACACGTGGCGACATAATAGCCAGTTCAGAAATTTAGAGTTGGGGAGAATTGGAAGTGTGCTAGTTTGAAAACTCCCAAAGCCCCGAAGCCCGAAGAGTCGAAGTGATAAAGAATGATGATTTCACTGGGGATGACATGAACACATGGGATGTGTGCCACATGTCAGTAATTTTTGGGAATTTGGAACATTGAAAAGTTGATTAGAACGTGACACGTGTCACCCACCTTATGGGGCCACGTGTCCACTTCCAACATTTCTCCACGTGGCGATCGATCGTGCATTCTGGAAGACGAGGCACTCCAAAATGGAATTTGGTGATAGGTTGGTTGGATCAAAAAATCCCGAAGGCTAGAGTATATGTTGACTATCGATTCCAGAGGACACGCATTGAGAGATTGTCAACTACGGGTAAAAGCACTCTGGGAGAAAGTGCAGGAGGGAAGTTTGAAACTTTCGAAGCTCGAAATTCTGAAACGATTTACAGTCATCGATTTGTCAGAGGACACCTATCAGTATATCAGGAACCATGGGAAAAGGTGTAACAGGAGGAGGAAATCAAGAAAAGTTGAGACTCCCGAAGCGCGGAGTCCCGAAGAAGATCTCGATTGTTAATCATGAAAGAGGACGAGGACCATTGATCTAGTCCCTGCTAAAAGATTTGAAGTCCCAATGCTCTAGACAAGAACTTTTTTAGCTAAGCGCAGAGTCATGGCCTTGGTCATATGCAGGTTGAGATCTAAGGAAGGAAGGCTAAGGGTCGAAGTGGTTGTCTCTGAGACGGAAAAGTGCTAAGGGAGGATTTAGCCGTGGTTTCTAGTCATGGTCACTTGGGAGGTGGTTTGAAGGAAGCGCATGCAAGGTGAACTCTGTGTCAACCAGGGATAACAAAACACTGTTATTTTCGGAGAATGGGGATATGATCTCCATAAACAAGAAATAGAATTGTAGTATGATTTGGAAATTTTGTCTATCATACGCATAATTCTAACAAAATTTTCGCTTGCACATTCTGCAAAATTAAGAGGCTTAAGCACATCAGCTTAGGATGCATATTGAGAAAATGGAAGAAGGTGAGGGAGCCTCCAGTCATGAAAAGGAGGCTGAAGGCCAGAATACCAGAATCTGTAATGCAGAGACAGATTCCAACGGACACAAGGAAAAAGGAGAACATGAAACATTGATAGAAATGGTAAGAATCCTGAAGATGGAAGTGAAAAGCTATAAATAAGACAATGAGAGACTGATTAGAGAAAAAATCCATATAAATGCTCAAGTGTTGCAGATATTAAATCAGTTGCAGAGGCAAACGAAGAAGGGATCAAACTCAAGACAAGAGGAGTAAGGCATGTGTCAGGAAAGAGGAGATGCTCGTGGAAGAGCTGGTTATTCCATAAGTGCTAGCAGATATCATGGACACCACTCACTTCCTTACTCAGGAAGGAAGTTGTATGCATCATATGATCCCGTAAGTAGCCCAGAAGTGTCTCCTATCAGACACTAGAGAATGAAACAAGAGGTAGATTGTTTGCAGGGAGAACTGAGGAAGCTCAAGCCACCTTCCTTCGATGGTGAAAGAGAAGGGAAGATGATGTCGATGCATGGTTGCTTGGGATCTAGAGATATTTTCAGTTGCATAAGTATTCATCAAACCTGGAAGCCAGGATTTCCACCTACCATTTACACAGGAAAGATGCAGTGTGGTGGGACCAACTAAAGCAAGTGGAACATGTAAATGAAAGTAGGATCACTTGGAAACAGTTCAAGAAGTACTTCTAGAAGAACTACCTCTTAGTTCATTTCTAATACAAGAAAATGAAGGAGTTCTTTGAACTCAAGTTGAGAAGCATTACTATGGCAGAGTATGAGAAGAAGGTCTTGGTATTGTTAAAGTATGTCAGGTTCATTGGTGATGAGAAAGTTAAAATACAGATATTTCTAAGTGGATTTCTAGCCTTCTATAAGGAAAATATCAAGTATGATGAACCCAAGACCTTGACTGAGGCCATCAGGAAGGCTAAATACCTGTATCAACAAGGCCAGGGAAGATAATCCCTGCAGAAATCTTGGAAGGACAAGAAAAATGCAAAGTCTAATCAGAGGAAATGATTCAAACCTCCCTTCAATAGGAATGAGCCTAATAGAAATCATCAAGATCAATATGGTAAGGAGGATTTGAAGAAGGAAGATTCCTTGGGAAAAAGGGGAAGACCACCAATCCAATGTTGGGGATGCAAGGAATATCACCTTTACAAGGATTGCCCACACAGAAAGGACATAGTGAAGACTATGCACAACATCCAAGAGGCTACAATAGTCAGAGATATGGGGAGAATCTGTGCAGCTTTAAATGATTGAAAAGCAGAGTACCAGTCCAATATGATCGAAGTGGAAGTTAAGATCATAAATCAACTTGTTTCTATTTTGATTGATTCAGGAGAAATCCATTGTTACATTGATCCTAAGATAATGGATAGATTACATTTGGAGAAAAGTAAACTTGGAAAAACAAGTTTGGTTCAGTTAGCCACTGGAACCAAAAGAAGAATCCATGATATGGTCAGAATTTGTTCCATAAGTCTTAATGGCGTGAATACTAGTATTGATCTAAATATCACACCATTGGGGTCTTATGATATTCTGATTGGGATGGATTGGTTGGGCAAGCATCATGTTGTCCTAGATTGTCATAACAATACATTTACATGTCTTGATGGAAATGGAAAACAGAGCACTGTGAAAGGAGTTCCAAGACCCATCTCTATAAGGGAGATTTCGGCCTTACAGTTGAAAAGGTGTTTTAGAAAAGGATGTCAACTATATGCAGCCCATGTGGAGGAGGCAATTGATACAAAGGGGCCAAGCCTTGAAGATTTCTTGGTGCTATAGGAATTTGAATATGTATTCCAAGAAATACCCGGATTGCCACCAAGAAGGGAGATAGATTTCTTAATTGATTTAGTGCCAGGACCTACCCTAGTGTCAAAAACACTTGACAGAATGAGAACACCAAAGCTAAAAGAATCACAAATGTAGTTGGAGGAATTTTTGAGGAAAGGGTACATCCGTCCAAGTGTTTCACCTTGGGGAGCACCAGTACTTTTTGTCAAAAAGAAGGATCGAACCTTGAGGTTGTGTATTGACTTCCAACAACTGAACAAGTACACTATAAAGAACAAGTATCTGCTACCCCGAATCGAAGACCTCTTTGATCAACTAAGAGGAGCAAAGCTATTTTCAAAGATTGACCTAAGTGCAAGATACCATCAGGTAAGAATAAAGGAAGAATACATTCATAAGAGAGCCTTTAGGACCAGGTATGGGAATTACGAATTTGTAGTGGTGCCTTTTGGACTGACCAATGCACCACCTGTCTTCATGTTCTTAATGAATGGAATATTCAAAAATTATCTGGACAAGTTTGTCATAGTATTCCTGAATGACATACTTATCTATTCTAAGTCTGAAGAGGAGCATGAAAATCACTTGAGATTGGTATTGCAAGTACTGAGAGAACATCAATTGTACGCCAAGTTGAGTAAGTGTTCTTTTTATAAAAAGTGGATCCATTACTTGGGACACATTATTTCGGAGCAGGGCATAGCAGTAGATCCAGAGAATATTGAAGCCATTAGAGGATGGCCAACACCCAGAAATGTGTTAGAGGTTAGATATTTTATGGGATTAGTTGGCTACTACAAAAGGTTCATAGTAGGGTTCTCTAAGATTGCTCACCCCATCACCTCTTTGCAAAAGAAGGGAACTAAATTTGAATGGACACTCAAGTGTGAAAATCATTTTAATTTGTTGAAGGAATTACTTACTAGTGTGCCTGTGATAAATATTGCCAACTCAAATGAAAGTTTTTTGGTATGTACAGATGCTTGTAAGGAAGGAATTGGGGGAGTCTTCACACATAATGGACATGTCATTGGATATGAGTCCATAAATCTTAAGGAACATGAGAGGAACTATGCCACACATGACTTGGAACTTGCTGCCATTGTTCACGCCTTGAGGATGTGGAGGCATTATCTCATGGGGAAGAAATTCGAATTAAGGACAAACCACATTGGTATGAAGTATCTTTTCGAACAACCGACCTTGAATTCCAAGCAAACAAGATGGCTGGAATTTTTAAGTGAATATGATTTTGATATCAAGCATATCAAGGGAAAGGAGAATAAAGTTGTCGATGCACTTAGTAGGAGAGTGCATCTCATGCATGCTACTGTTGTCAGTATGCATCATTCAGACTTGAAGAGAAGAATTTTAGATGGTCTTGTTACAGATCAACATTACCTATAGGTAAAGGAAAACTTACAACAGGGAGATGTATAGCATAAAATAAAGGAGTACGAGATAAAGGAAGATGGATTCCTCGTGCATAAAAATAGAATCTATGTTCCTAGTTCTGGAGAACTGAGGAATTTGGTACTGAAGGAAATGCATGATGTTCCTTATGTTGGACATCTCGGTTACCAAAAAACAATTACAACAATTAATATTGCAGAAATTTTCATGAAGGAAATTGTTAGGTTGCATGGGATACCCAGGACAATTGTCTCAGACAGAGATACGAAGTTTACCTCCAATTTTTGGAGGGGATTGTTTAAAGGATTTGGCACAAATCTAAACTTTAGCACAACATATCATCCCCAGACAGATGGGAAAACAGAAAGGGTCAATCGAATAATTGAAGATATGCTGAGAATGTATGTGATGGATAAGCCATCTAAGTGGGAAGATAACTTACACTTGGTTGAGTTTGCATATAACAATGGGTATAAAGCTTCATTGAAAATGAGCCCATTTGAAGCCTTGTATGGTAGGAAATGCAATACTCTAGTGAGCTAGGAAAACCCAACAGATAGAGTGGTACTTGGGATGGAGTTGCTCAAGGACATGGAAGACGAGGTGGTCAAGATTAAGCAGAATTTAAAGGCAGCTCATGATAGACAGAAAGTTTATACAGACAAGAACATGACAGTTAGAGAATTTAAAGTAGGGGAGCATGTACTTTTGAAAGTGAAGCCCAAGAAAAGATCTTTGAAATTGGGTAGTTGTACAAAGCTGGCAGTCAGATTCTATGGTCCATTCGAAATATTGGACAGACTAGGGTTGGTTGCCTACATGCTTGCATTGCCTGCTTCCATGAATGTGCATAATGTATTTCATGTATCTTTACTAAAGAAATGTGTACATGATCCTAACCATGTTATTAATTGGCATCTGATTTAGGTAGAGACGGAGGAAAATTTTTAGGTTCAGCCAGTGCGGGTGTTGGACAGAAAATTCAAAATGCTTCAGAATCGAGTTATAGAACTGGTAAAAGTTCAGTGGACCTACTACGGTCCTGAAAATGATACCTGGTATCATGAAGATGCCATGCAGGCAGAGTACCCACAAATTGTTTGAATAAATTTGAGATTTTGATCTTTGTTTTGTATATGCACTTAGGACAGTGCCAAAATAAAGGGGAGGGGATGTAACACCCCAAGTTTTGAACCCCCATTTTAAATAATGTGTTGTTACAATGATGAGAGGTTAGAGTGCCCAGACAATTATTGAAGGGCTAGTATGCCCAGGAAATGTAATGTTTTGATCATTAATAATAATAAACACATTGTTGGTTGCTAGATGGACGAGGACTAGAGTTATAGGGGGATATGATTCCACAAGAGAGGGAGCTTGAGGGACTAAGTGTTTATTCATATTTTTTCTTATTACCCTTTTTGTTTAAGGGAGGGGATCGGTTACGTGAAATTATTGGGGAAGGCCAGGAGGTTATTGTTTTCCCCATGAGGTTACTTAAACCCACCTATGGTCTGATGGGGAGGTTAGACTAATGACTTGTTCATTTTTTTCCAGTTCCCTTACTCATTATTCCTGCACGCACTCCCATGCACCCCCCATGACTCGTCCATTGATCCATCATCACCTGCATCTTGGATTGGCAAAGGAAATAGAGTTGTTGAAGAACTTAACCATGATATAGTTGGATGTAGTGGTCACTGGTGTGATCCATCTGTTGAGTCTCCATTTTGACACTTCTAATGCCCTATATTACCTTCTATCTGAGCCTATTTTACCTATTCCATGTGTATCTAATTGACTGTTTATTCCATAATACACTCGATGACCTTGTTCACATGGATAAGAGGTAACTTATGATTAAAGCATGATTTGTTTATTTTTATTGATTTAATTCGATTAAATGATTGATTATGTATGATACTAATCACTTTGACTCTTAAGCAGCATATTCTGGTACCAGCCTGTGCTAATCCGGTACTAGAAATAATTCAAAATTTTGGGAAGATTCTAGAGGAAAATCGAGCACATGGGTTTTGTCCAAAACGATGTTTTCATGAGGAAAAATGAGTCATAATTCACCCAACACGTACGTGTGGACCTCCAGCTCAGGGGGAATGATTCTACCAAAATTATAAAAAAAACTCAAACTGCCAACTTGTGCCTCAATTTTCATGCATATGGTATCAGATCTGGAAATTATAAAACATGGGTTTTGACCAGAATATAACAAATTGATTCTAGAATGGGTCGTTTTTCAAAATTATAATTTGTTTGGGATATATGGGTGGGGGACTAACTCAAATCTGCCCAAATTGTTAAAAAACACAGACTTTTGGGATTTATCCTAAAATTGTAAAAATTGTTTTCTTAGTTTGGGGATTCGGTTTCATCCATTCCTCCATGGATTTTATGTATAAATAATACCTCATAGGTCTGATTAGAGAGGGAATTATCATGATGTAAGAATGGTTCTTAAAGGAGAATTGTTATGATGTAAAATGAATTCATGAAAAGACTCTTTTTGTAAGCCTACTTGTTGGAGATTAATGCAAGATTGAATTCAGTGATTTTGTCTCTCTTAGAAGTTAACATCTAGTGATCTAAAAGATTCCATGTTGGCATCGGCAAGGGCCATCGATTCCGCTTGGTAAGCTTATTGTAATTTGTTAGTGTAGATTTTCATTTCATGTACTTGTTATTTTGATTTCATGATATTTTGTTTGATTTCACTATTTGAATTCATTGCAAAGTGTGGTAATGCAAGAACAGATGGATCTCCATATTTCACCATACATGAGCTTTAATGGAGTATCCCACTTGTTAGTTTAGTTGCTCCAGGAGATAGATCTTAAGTTCATCTTTTCATTTCATGAGCCTCTAATGAACATATATGTCACCTAAGAAAGAACATTTCGATTCACTATTTGCTTGAGAAGTTTTGTTATCAGTTTTCTCTTCTAAGTTTGGAGTGGTATTGTTGAAGTGTGCCTAGATTTGATTGCTAGTTGTTGTTAAGAGTAGAAGCTACAGATAACTAATTCAAAGTCCATATTTCCACTTCATGAGCTTGTAAATGGGCAAGGCATTATCTGTGCAAAATATTTTGAGTGCATGATTGCAAGTTTTTCTTTCTAATTTATGAATTGTGTGAAGAGTGTTATATTTGAAAACAAAGTGTTTTGTTATTGTTGGTTTTCTTATCTAAGCTATGCTAAACAGACATAGGAACCTATCTGTTATCGACACATATAGTGCATCAACTCTTTTGATTACGAATCCTGGTTGATAATTTATGTTTGGTAATATATTATGCAAATAATTGCACCAACACCATCCATGACCTGGGGCCTGCATGTTTGAAATTCATTGGCATGTGCCCTGTGTTTCTCACAACTTCGAGTCCTGAGAGTTCTAGCATTGAGATTCTAGACTAACTGTGCTAGAAGCCTTAGAAGGAAGGAGAAGGAATGCCTGAGGGACTACGTGGAAGAGAAGGGTGGAGGTCCATTCTCTCAGGCGGCATAGGCTAGGTAGAAGAGAGCTATGTACTTGGATTGTTGTTGTTGTAGGGAAACCTGTGAGAGCTTGAGAGTTGACTTGTTTGGGAACCCAATTACACTTTGGAACTGTCCTTGTGGATTCATAGCCCTAGTTCGAGGGTGACACTACTGTTGGGATTTATAGCAGCGATGTCTACGGTTGGGTGGAACATCCTTGGTCTGTATCCATTCAGTGTCATCTTTCATAAAGATAAGTGCACTTTGTTGTAATATTACTATCTGTGTATGAATGTATTATGTTGTGTAGTTTAATTGTCATTTACATGTATATGAATGTATTTCCATTGTGTATATTTAATTATCATTTAACATAATCTTTAGATCTTGCATGCTTGTTGGATATTGTTGTGCATATCGTTAAAGTTGTTATCTTATGCATCCTTAATAAATAAATAAGGCCAACATGCGAAAGAAGTCCAAGGGCGGGCTTGCAGGTAGCATACCCGACCTGTGGGTGGCTGGATATGTTACACTTGCCCATTTCCTTGAGGCTAATATGTTGATGAGGTGAAATGTTTGACTCCCAATTTGACTAGTAATTGAGTCAATTTTGCGGAAATGAAAGTGGGACCATTGTCTGTAATAATATCTAAAGGAATGCCAAATCTACATAAGATATTAGTTTCCATGAAATAAATTACATGTTCATCCTTTGAGTGTCTAAGAGAGACAACTTCAATCCACTTAGTGAAATAATTAGTGGTTGTCAAAACGAAAATCCACCTTGCGGAAGGCAGAGGATTAATAGGAGCAATAAAGTCTAGGCCCCATTTAGAAAAAGGAAAATCCGAGAGGACAGATTATAAAGGCATGGCATAAATATGCTCTTTCCCAGTGAATTTTTGGCACTTGTCACAAGATATTGCGAATTTATAAGAATCTCAAAAAATTGAGGGCCAATAATAACCATTTATGATGATTTTAAAAGAAACAACTTTAGCAGAAAAGTGGATACCAACGTAAATAACAGAATCTGAAGATCCATGAGTTTCATGTAACAATTTATGTTCTTCCTCATCATTTACACATCGAAGTAATATACCATCAGTAGACCTTCTAAACAAAAAGTCTCCTAAAATAATATATTTGGAATATTCAAGGCATAGTATTCTCCTTTGATGAGGATCTAAGTCATCTGGGCATTTATGATATTGCAAGTAATACACCATATTTTTATACCAGGGGTGTTCATCAATAGAAAGGGTTTAATTCTCAATATTAAACAGTGTTGAAAGAATATTATCCTGATCGTCAATTTCTTCACTTGCTTCAATGTGTTGAGCTAAGTGAAGGGCTAAGTCTCATCCCTTAGTTGTTTTCAAAGTCATGATGGTTAAATCATGCTCCTAGATTTTGGCAAGCCAATGTGCAAAATTCCATGAAATATAAGTTTTTGAAAGCAAAAACTTGACAGTAGGCAAAGGGACTTTTACCTGCGTATATTTTCTAGAATAAAGTGTTGAAATTTATCTATAGCTTTAACAAGAGTAAATGCATGTTTCTCAATATAACAATACTTAAATTCATCATCTAATAAACTTTGGCTGATGTAAGCTACATGTTTTTGATTGTTCTGGTAATCACATTGTAAGAGAACAACATAAATTGCTTCCTTAGTGGCATTAGTGTATATGATAAAATATTTCTCAAAGTCTGGTCTCACTAGAACCAGTGAAGAACTGATTTCCTTCTTAATCCTAATGAAATATTTTTGGACGTCATATGTCCAAGAAAAAGAGAGATCCTGCTTTAGAAGATTATGTATTGGTTTAACCATTAAGGCAAAATCAGGAACAAACCTATGAACGAAGTTGATAATTCCCATAAGGGCTTGAACCTCCCTTTTGGAAGTGGGAGCAGAAAGGTTTAGAATAGTAGCAATCCTTTCAGGATTTATTCTTATTCCTGAATAAAAAACGATATGTCCAAGGAGCTTGCCCTTGGTGACGCCAAAAATATATTTAGAAGGATTTAAAGAAATACCAAATTTTTTGCATTGCATGAGAACTTTTTTGAGATGACCAAAGTGATCCAATCGATTCTTTGAATAGACAGTCAAATCATCAAGATAAAACTGGATAATATTAGCTATCATATCATCAAAATCTATTTGCATAGCTCTATGGAAAGTGGCACCTGCATTAGACAAGCCAAAAGTCATGCGTTCATAAGCAAATGTGCCCCAACATGTAGTAAAGGTGGTTTTGTATCTATCAATCCCTTTTACCTTGATTTGATTATATCCAGAAAAACCATCAAGTAAGGATATCATTTGTGACCCTATAACCTGTTGCAAAATCATTTCCATATTAGGGAGATAAAAATGATCTTTAACACTTTCTCTATTCAATGCATGAAAACTGATGCATAATCGAATCTGACCAGTTGTCTTCCTAACATGAACCAAATTTGAAACCCACTCAGAATATTTAACTAGGAGTATTATACCATCCTTCAAAAGTTTTTCGAACTCCTTTCTAATTGTAGCTTCTAGTGCAGGGTTAATGGGTATTTGTTTTTTCCTAATTGGTTTATCCCTTCCTTTATAGGAATGATATGTTGTATGATAGAAGAATCAAAACCACGAATATCCTCGTATGACCATGAAAACACATCTTGAAACTCACCTAATAGTTCTGTTAATTTCGCCTTTTCTTCGTTGGAACATTAGGCACTTAGTTTAACCATATTTGGATATTTGTATGTCCCAAGGTTCAAGGAAATGGTATCACCCACTTTCCTTTTTGACTCATCTTCCTTTTTTATCTCTTTGTTTCCTACATCACTCGATGAAAATGAACTCTCAAGAGGAGTCAATCCTTTTGGAAATTTGTTGTCTTCCATAGATATGATTTCCTTGGGCTTAAATGGTTCATTTTGTATGAAAGCACAAATTCCTTCATAATTAGGGAAAACATGCCATGATTCTACATTATCAGGAATGTGAGAATGACATAAATATTGAAATGTACAATCAAGTGTTTCAGGTAGAAGTTTTCAAGTAGGAGATGTCGCAAATACATCTAACCTACCAGCCATTGAATTAAGTTCCCTCTTAACATGAGTGATGTTAAATGATAATAGGTTCGAGATAAGCATACAAACAACTTGGGTATAACGTTTCATCAACTTATTGCTAGGAGAATAGATTTTATGCACAAGGTTCACAACAAGTTCAAAATCACCAAAAAATGTAAGGTGGCTACAATCGAGGTTATAAGAATTTTTGATGCATAATAGTAAGGATTGAAACTCAGTGACATTTTTTGTGCAAGAAAACTCTAACCTATAAGAAAAATTGTGAATTTTACCTATAGGTGAGTATAATATAATGCCAGCTCTGTTACCTTTGTTTGAGCATGAGCCATCGAAATGCATGTGCCACATACCATCTTCCAAATCAATTTGTTCCAGAGTAGTGTCACCCTCATCGGAAAATATAAAGTATACCCCTAAGTATTCCTCAATATAGTTTACATTCGGTTGAGGAATGCTCTCTATGTATGGTGAAATTATTCCTTCTCTTAGGACTATAATATTCTTTCCATTATGAGGAATGGATAAGTGTGTTCCATCAAACGAAAGATATCCACCTGTTAGGTCTTACCAGTATCTTCCTAAGATAATAGAATAGTTTCTTACTGGCATGTAGATTACTTGGATGTTGAGGGTTGTCCTTATTTCGATATGTGCACACAAAACTAAAGTTACATATTTGATTTAACCTATAGTTGATTGTTGCATACTGTTATAGGAGATCATGCTTCTAGAATTTTTGTTAGTACATGATAAACCTAGCTCTTCCATGGTGATTTTTGACATTATGTTTGGACCTGAACCGCCATCGATTAAGAAACAATGGGCTATCTTATCCATAATTTTTAAAGAAATACAAAAAGGAGGGTTCTTTACCTGTTGTATAAACTTATTTACACCTATCTTATTTATAGTGGGATCCTCTTCTTTTGCCTCTTCAAAAATATTGGCTATGGTGGAAGATTTTCCTTCCATAAAATTATTGAGATGATTTTGTTGTCGAGGGATGACAACCATTTCCAAAAGAGTAGAATCGGCCTTGATATTATCCAATTGGTCAAGGCTATTATACTTGGAAGAGGGAAGAGAGGAAGGAACTCCTTGAATTTCAGGAATTTTGACAGTTTGTATATTAGTACCTTGTGAAGATGAGGCTGGAGTGGAAGAAGTACGAGGAGGATTGTATATCCCTTTAGGAGCATAAGATTTGTTCCTAGTATTTATTCTCATAACATCTTCCGGTTCTGCCCAATCTAGAGCAACGATAGTGGTTTCAAGCTTCTTGCCAAATATTTTATCTCTGGCATTCTTCTTAAGTTCACAAGTATTTTCTTCATGGTTTTCTTCACAGAAGTTACACCAACTGCGAGACATAATGGCTTTTGGATGAAAATTGTTCTCATTTGTATTCCTAAAAGGCACCGAGGAAGAAGAAAATTCCCCAAGGGTAAGTGAGGGAACATTACCCTTTCGTTCATAAGCTATCATCCAATTGTTCATATCTTGCACAAGTTGTAGGAGGGAAGACATATATGTTTTCTTGATCGAGTCTCCTTTGGGGAGACATGTTCTTTCAAGTTGCTCTTCATACTCCAGGAAAGTGTGGAGAGTGGAGACAATATTGTCAATAGCCTTCTCTTCGAGCCTATGAAGATAAGGAGAGGGAAGCACATTATAATAATGCATGAAAGTGGCTTGATTTTGGGGGTGGGTTAGTTCAGGAATTTGATTGTACAATTTGGTGAACAGAAGGTTAACGGAATTAATAGTCTCACCATATTTGTAAGAAATATTGTTATATTCCCTTAACTATTTGGTCGGGCTCTTGGATTGTCCATAAGTGTAATTAAACCAATAAACCAAATCTTCCTAAGTGGAAAGGATTTTTGGAGGGATATCAAAAAAATCAGCTGCCTCTTTTCCTCTAAGGGAGTTGACAAATGAGTGCATGCATGTATCGTTATCGTAAGCCCTGATATTATGACAAGCATTAGAAAATTCCACTAGGTGTTCATTTGTAGAAACAATATTATTCCCTGATAACTTAGGAAGATTCTCTTTAAACTTGGGTAAAAGATGAGTATCATGTGCTAAAGTCAAGGGAGAAGATACGTGCACCCATGGGGTGGTCGTAGCATCTTCCTCAAACTGAAAAAAATTGTATTTCTTTATAACTTTAGTAGGGTTGGTATTAGATTGGATAGGAACTTGATGACTATATAGAATACCAATTACTGATGAGGATGAACGTTGTGATGATGAAGCACCTCCAATACCACTAGCACCAATTGCATATGTCATTTTGAAAGTGACGGGTAAGGGTGAAAAAGGTGAGCAGACAAAATCAGACAAATTCCTCCTTAGAGTGCTTTCTTGGGTCGAAAAAATGGCTTTCCTCCTTCCTATTTCAATGATAGGAGTAGCTTCAGGGGAAAATCATCTTCTTCTTCTATAAATGAGAGGATTTGAGGACATGAAAAAGAAGACCAAAGAATTAGGAAAAGGGAGGTCATTGTTGATTTCTAGGATTCCTTTTCCGGGATTCCCAACATTCACGGATACTTATATCTTGCTCAACTACTTCCAAAGAGCATTCAGTCTCAACTTGGGTACTAGAAGTTTCTAGAATAGTATTGGATAAGTTCAAGGCAATGCTAGTCTGGACTTTAAGAACATGTTCAATATTAGGTTGCCTTGTAGAAGGTATTGTCATGAGAAAAATCAATCAAAGAGTATTTCAATAAAACAAAAGATTCAAAGATAATCGTGAATACAATCAACTAGAGAGATATGGAAGATCTCCCCAATATGGTCGCTAAATAAATGTTGAGGGAAAAGGTATGGAATACCTTACTCAATCATTTTCAGATGTTTCCTGGCTAGGACAAGATAGTTGGGAATGTAACGTGGGGTTTATAGCCTCAAAAATTTCACTCAATCTGCAAGTATCAATTACAAAGGATCAAGGATAATTTTATGATTTATATCTGTAACAATGTAAAAATAAAAACCAATTCATGAAAACACATGTATGAGACAGAACAATAATCTAATTTTATTTCATTCTTAGATACAAAACTGTATTTCTATTTTGCAAACCCCTGCGAGGGTATGGACCAAAGTCCGATTTAGGAGTCTCTGATGGGAACCATACAAAAACACCCTTATAGTGAAATAAACTGAAACTAATGATTTGGATCAACTTGCCACAAAATGCTTCTGCTTGACTCTGCAAGATATTATTTATCATCCATGAAAATTAATTCATAAGCAAACAAGAGTACACAGAACATCAAGGATAAATCAAACACCTTTAAAACAAGTTGTTGAAAGGTATGATTCCGTTTTGAATCCTGCTACCTTCAATAAGACCTTGTTGTCATCAAGAGGATTAGGCTTACAAGTAAACTTAGAAATGAATGGAAATTGAAGCTATCCCACTAACTAGAGAGAAAACCTTAGTATCATAGTTCTCCTTCTATTCTCCCCTTGTCTCTTCCTCTCATTGAACCTTTATTATTTCTCAATAAGTTGAGGTACTTCAACTACTTTCTTTAGTTAAGTCAAATTAACTTAACTAATTAGTTTGGGAAGAAATTATTAATAATAATATATAAATAAGGGTTTAATTAATAATAACTAAATAGGTGGGACACCTTGTGACTCCCATCATTCTCTTTGCCAGTCATCAAATATAAAATATAAAATTAATCATGTGGATCATATAATAACCTTGTAGCTCCCATGGATATCATTTAAGTCGAATATTTAAATATCAACAAAATTTAAGACCATATCCCCAAAAAATAATATATCCATCTTATCAACAAAAATTTCCAAAATAAAGATTGATGTCCAAAAAATGTTGAAAATCATTAAACATTGTCTTCATCACTGAATATCATAAAAAAATTTATTTAAAATCCATATTTGCTGCTTTGTGAGGCATATTTCATCTTTTCACTGTTGTCTACTCTTGACTTTTGTAGGGTAGCCCTTGGTTGGTTAGACTCTCGAGGCTGTATTTTGTTGATCACATGGTAGTAGACATATTTTAGGTGGAGACATGAAGACACATATTTAGAAGACTTTTTTGATGGACTGGAGGGGGAAGCTACTACTTTTCTTTATCTAGCACAGGTTGTGGGATGTCAATTTCCAGTCTCTTGCTGGCATGCGAAGACTACACTAGTGAAACAGAATGGGAAATTTGTGCATTAGGATTAATTAGAGGTGGTGGTGGAGGTAATGTAAATCATACAATGGGCCAACCATGGCGGTGAGAAGCATGTTGATTGAAAATTTCTTGCCAACCATCGTTTGTGGGAGGTTCGGGTTTCATCGACACATGTGGGGGAACATGAATGCCGAGAAAATTTCCAGGTTGTTGAAAAGGGGGCCTTTCAGGTCGAGGATGAAATATCCCATGGCCAACCAAATTAAAGAACCCAGCTTGAAACAAATGGTTCAAGTCTTGCGGATCAACATCAAAGTGAATAGAAAATCACAACCTCCTATGGCCTCGATGACAGTTACCCTTTCCTCTATTATTTCGGCCATTACTTCCCCTATTGAAAAAAATCATATGGTAGCAATAACTAATCAGTCATGAAGTTATTTATAACCCATACATGAAACTCTACTTAAGTAAATCAAGATTTGGCTCTATAATTTACTACGAGACACATGCAATCCATCCATAGAAATTCCATCTATTAATTTCCACACGAACAATGAATTGATAGGGTCAATGGGAGTATGGAGGGATTGTATTTAGCATAAAGTGATATCATGGAGGGGGGAGGATTTACGAATATTGTTCAACAATCAATAAAAACAATCATCTGTGTATCCAAACATATCCCAGAATACCAATCATCAATCAACTTCCACATTATTTCCTCTTTGTTTCCATACATACCTTCCTTAAAAATTAATATCACAGAACAGGGAGTGAACATGTAATATACCAGATATAAAAGTATGCAGAACATAAATAAAATGTGAGAAATGGAAGAATAAAAACGATATAACCAAAACAATCACCACAATAACATTGAAATGATATAAGAATAAAAATAGAAATAACACTTTGATTATGAGAGCAATGTTCACGGGCCTCTTTGAGGGGAAAACATCTAGTCAAGCAGAGCTCTATTACAATAATATCCAAGCTAGGGTTCTCATACCCTTGAATCCTATTTATACTAAATATGTCTATCAAAAGAAGCTTCTAGAGGAAGATCCTTCTAGAAGCGGAAGCTTCTATTAGGTCTTCTTACATCCAACTTATTCTATTTTATTACAAGGCCTTATTAATATTGAACTTTATTACATACGAATATATTGTTCTACCTATGTGTGGGTTAGGACCCTAACATGTCCTCCCCCTTAAAAGAAGCCTTGTCCTCAAGGCTTGGGATGTGGAAATTGTTGCAGAATGGTAGTTGGTTCCCAAGTGGCATCTGTTGGAGTTGTATATTTCCACTGGACTAACACTTCCTTGATGGTTCTCTGACGCAGGTGATGCTCACGCTGGTCCAAAAATGCTTGTGGATGTAGCCAAATGGATCCTTCTTCGGCTAACTCGGGAAGGTTGGTTTGAATTTGGAACTTAGTTCCAATCACCTTCTTTAAGCATGAAACATGAAAAACAATATGTAGCTTCGAATTACTGGGAAAATATAACTGATAGGCCACTTGTCCCACACGCTTGAGAACGATATAAGGACCAAAACATTTGGGTGCTAGCTTCTGAAAATGCTCAGCCTTGAGAGAATTTTGCTTGTAAGGTTGCAGTCGAAGAAACACATGATCCCCTTCTACAAATTGATTTTCAGAGAGACCTTGATCTGCTTGTTGCTTCATGCAGTTTTGTTCCATGACCAAATTCTCTTTGAGGGTATAAAGAATAGCCTCTCGAACTGTAAGTGTTTGGTAAACTGTCGAGACCTTCGAGACACCAGGTAAGTATGAGAGAACTGAAGG
This sequence comes from Picea sitchensis, assembly GCA_010110895.2. NCBI lineage: Eukaryota > Viridiplantae > Streptophyta > Pinopsida > Pinales > Pinaceae > Picea > Picea sitchensis. The sequence goes on along the minus strand of SNQJ01S0020559.1, from coordinate 65,508 downwards.
TGGATTCTGTCCATATACTACTTCAAAAGGATTCATGCATGTAGTTGTATGATATGAAGTGTTGTACCACCATTCAGTTAGGGGTAACCATTGAGCCCACTGATTTTTCTTTTCCGAGGAAAAACACCTCAAATATGTTTCCAAACACTTGTTGACAACTTCGGTTTGAACATCAGTCTGGGGATGATAAGATGTGTTGAGATGCAATTGGGTGCCTTGTATCTTGAACAGTTCTTGCCAAAAATTGCTGGTGAAAGTTGGGTCATGATCAGAAACAATAGAGTGTGGCATTCCATGAAGCTTGAAGACCTGATCCATGAAAAGTTGAGCCACCGTGGATGTTGTAAATGGGTTTTGAAGAGCACAGAAATGAGCATACTTGGAAAGGCGATCAACAACCACCATGATGACTGATTTATTTCCCGATTTGGGTAAGCCTGAAATAAAACCCATAGATATATCCCTCCAAATAGCAGGTGGAATCGTAAGCGGTTGTAGTGTGCCCAAAGATTTGACTGTTTCTCCCTTGTTGCATTGACACACATCACATTTAGCGACAAAATTATGAATGTCTTGTTTCATACCATCCCATAAAAAATAACGTTTGACCCTATCATACGTTTTGGTGAACCTGAAGTGCCCCATTGTGGATGTAGCATGAATCTCAGAAAGCACCATGGATTTAAATTTTGATTGTTTACTTAAATACAAATGGACTTTGTATCAAAGCTCATCATGGAGCCAAGAGTACCCTGGGGAGGCTGGAGCATTGGACTGCAATTGTTGGATCAATTGCGAACTTTTGGGATCTTGTAGCCATTCCTAGCGAACGGCTTGGAGCCAATCTAGTACAATGAAGGAAAGAGAAAAAAGGGATCCTTCATCTTCATATTTTCGGGAAAGTGCATCCACAACCACATTATCTTTTACTTTCTTGTAAATAATTTCATAATCATATCCAAAGATCTTAGTCACCCATTTTTGTTGCTCCAGAGAGGAAATGTGTTGTTCCAGAAAATACTTGAGGCTTTGATGGTCTGTATTAATTTGGAGGCATTTCCCCAATAGATAAGGGCACCACATATCAACGACATGCAGAATAACCAACATTTATTTTCATAGATTGATTTTCCCAGATTTCTTTTAGACAGTTGCTTGCTGGTAAAGGCCAAAGGCCGACCCTCTTGCATAAGGACAACACCAATTCCTTTCCCTAAAGAATCACATTCCAAGACAAAGATCTTTGTGAAATCAGGAAGGGTCGGGACTGGAGTGGTGAACATGGCCATCTTCAAGGTTTGAAAAGATTGAACAGTGGCTGGAGTCCAAGTGAAAGAGTTGTTTTTTAGGAGTGCAATGAGAGGTGCTACAATCTTTCCATAATTCTTAACAAACTTGCGATAATAACCTATTAAGCCTAGAAACCCACACAATATTTTGAGAGTCTTTGGGTGAGGCTAGTCTTGCATAGCTTCAATATTTTTAGGATCCACCCTAACGTCATCCTTTCCAATCAGATGACCCAAGTACTTGACTTCTAAGGTGCCAAAAGCACATTTAGACTGTTTCAGGAAAAGTTGGTGCTAAGAGAGTAGATGGAGAACTCGATCCACATGAGCAAGATGGTCTGTCCAGGTTTTTCTATAGATGAGGATATCATCAAAGAAAACTAACACAAAATGATGGAGAAAAGGATGGAAGACATAATTCATGAGGCTTTGGAAGGTGGAGGGGGCATTACACAAGCCAAAGGGCATGAACAAAAACTCATAGTGGCCCTCATGAGTTCTAAAGAAATTCTTGGGAATGTCTTCCTCTTTCATACGTATCTGGTGGTAGCCCGAACGAAGATCAAGTTTAGTAAAGAATTGGGCGCCACTCAATTCATCCAGGAGGTCATCAATGATAGGAATGGGAAATTTGTCTTTAATGGTAAATTTGTTGAGGGCACGTAAATCAGGACACATTCGCCAGGAACCTTCTTTCTTTAGGACCATGACCACAGGAGAAGAGTAGGGGCTCATACTAGGGCAGATAACGCCTACATTAAGGAGTTCTTGGACCATTTTCTGAATTTCATTTTTTGGGGAAAAGGGGTGACGATACAGACGGATATAGAGAGGAAGGATTTCGGGTACAAGGGGAATGGAATGATCATGAAAACCACGGGAAGGAGGGAGTCCCTCGGTAGTGGAAAAGACCACTTGATGTTTATAATGGATGGCTTGGAGGTCTTACGGCACCGAGGGAGTCTTTGTTTCTTGTATGGCATGGAGTTGGGCAATAACACCTGAATGACCTTTTATGAGCAAATTTTCCATGTGATGGGAACTAATGATCTCAGGTGAACCGACGATGATGCCTTGGAACTTATATTGGTGGCCCTCATGGTCGAATTTCATGGTTAATTCCTTAAAATCCATGAGAATGGGACCTAAAGTCCTTATCCAGTCTACACACAACACAATGTCACAACCACACATGTCAATAGAAAACATATGAGATTTTAGGAGGTAGTCACCAATTTGGAGACACACATTTTCACAACGCTCTCCACATTTCATGGAGCCCCCATTGGCAATCATGATTTGGAAATTATTGATGGCATGGATGTAGCAATGAGTTTCTTGGGCAATGCGGTGATGAATAAAATTATGGGTTCTTCCATTATCAACCAGAATGATGACCTTCCTATGTTTGATGTAATCGATTAGCTTGAGGGTTTGGGGAGTGGAAAATCCAGTGAGAGAATTAAGGGAAATGACCGGTTCTACTTCGGGCGGGTATGACGGAGGGGTTATGTCAGTGGTTTTAGGTGACTCAGACACAAGGGGAGTTTCAACATCCTCTTTCGAAATATCCTCCGAGATGGCCATAAAACGATTTTGTTCCTTACACTTGTAGCTCGAGAAATATTTGTCATCACAATTATAAAAAAGGTCTTTGAGTTGGAGTTCAACCATTTCAACCCTGGTCAATTTTTGTATCTTTAGTGGAGCGGAGGGAGTAGTGGGATTTACTGGTTTAGTGCGAGGGATAAAGGCGGATTTCCGGTTTTGAGAAGATACATCCTGTTGTGCTTATTTATCTCTTTTAGTAGCCTCCACTCAAATCTAAGGTTGATCCATCAGGACATGGGCCCGAATCTCATCCTTGAGGCCATTGATAAAACACTCTCATAAAAAGGCATCAGACATGCCTTTTATTTGAAACGCCATGTGCTCAAAGGCAACTGTAGAGTCTTCCACTATTCCTGATTGTTTCATGATGCAGGAGCATCTCAAGCGAGCCGACACGGAGATAAAAAGACAACTTGAAAAGCGCCAAACGCAAATTTTGAAAATTTCTTGAAACATTGATGAAACCATCAAGTGGAGGGGCACTTGTATAATGTAAAAGGACCTTGAGAGATCCGCTCTCGTCCTTAGTAGGTGGAAGGCATTTATGATAGTTAATGCAAGTAGATAGAATTGAATTCCTAGATTAGACAGTTTTAGGAGTGGAGGGAAAATGGATATAAACACCCTCATTGTATTATTGTATGATAGGGAAGAAAATTTCCAGGGAAAAGAGCATACAGAGCTGGAACAGAGAAAGTGTGTTTGAAAAACACCCATGTACAAAGATTTGATTTAATAGAAGAAGTCTTAATTCAGATTCATGGCGTTGTATTTGTTTCTTGTATGTGTATGCTAAATGGTATGTTCATGGTTTACTCTTTCTGTCATGCAATTGCTTTTATGCTATGTATGAATGATTTCTTGTTGAATGTTTGAAATCTGAGAGAGAGAGAGTAAGGGAAATGAGTTTCGATTGTTTCTCTATCTAAGAAAGAGTTCCTGCAAGGAGTGCAGTTGAATTGTCCGCAAGAAGTGCATTGACAAAGGGTTTAGAGGTTTGTCTCTGAAAGCTCAGACAGGATAGCTTTTGTTCTCATTTCCTCAGAAGTACAGTTAGGGAAAAAAGCCGTGCAAGGTGTGCACAGGCCGAGTAGAGTTCAGGTTTTGTAACCTAAATGAAGTATTGAGAGACTGCTGCTGCAGGGAGTGCGCAGAGTCGAAGGGTTTAAATTCCTTGGAGTAATTAGGAATTTTCTGTAAGGAGTGCATGCAGGAGTCTTCTTCAAGACTCGGAGTTAGAAAAATCTCAGGAGGAGTAGAGTTGTAGATTCAAGAAAACAGGAGCCGTTGGATTTACCCGTGGATTTCTATTTCAGGGTTTGGTAGATTGAAGTCCCACAATCTGTGCAACAGGACTCGCGAAATCATGAAATACGAAGTCCAGAGGGAGAAATAATTGTGTGGGCCACAGAATCAGTACGGTGGACAGGTGGCGCACTATCGACACAGAAGTCAAATTCCGTTGACCATTTCGGGGTTTCGTGAGGTGAAGTCCCGAAATGTTTGCATCGGGATTCCCGAAATCGCAAAGTCCGAAATCCCGATGGAATAAAGGGTCGTTGAAAGGTCAACCTTGCAAGTGCATCGGAGTTTCGGTAAATCGGGTTTCATGAGTCGAGGAGATGAGTTTCTCGACATCGCAAGTCCCGAAATTGCGATAAGGAGAAATCCGAAATAGAGAGAGAAAGGGTCAAGTGTTGATTGTTTTTAGGTTTCAGAGATTGATAGACGAGACGCTTGACCACAGGATTCGCGGAATCGCGAAGTTCAATCTCCCGAAGCGCGAAGGGAGATTCCACAAGGTTTTGCTGTGGGCACAGATTTCCCGAAAGGGAAATCGAAGAGCCATTTCCAGGAGCTCTTCGGGCCAATGGAAGAGAAAAGATCCTGTGTACGTGGACTTCTGACCTATGGGTTGGGAGGCACGAGTGCATCATTTGGTATCAGAGCTCAGAAAGGTTTCTTTGCTTTCTGTAGTAGGGAAAAGGAGAATTCACCATGCCGCCGAGAAGAAGGGACAGGCAAACACCCGATCCACCAGAGGAGAGGGAAATACCGAGAAGAAGGGGTAGGCAGATGCCTGATCCAACCATGGAGAGAGAGATGCGTGATCTACACACCAGACTTGAGGACATGGAGACAACACAGAGGTGTACAGTCAGTGCTGGGGATCTTAGTGATTTTGAAAGTGATAATGAAGATGAACATGAGGGGGAGGAAGTTGCAGTCGAAGATGTAGCAAACGAACACTTGATTAGAGATATTACAAGAATGGGTACAAGAGGGAAAATGGAAATTCTAGTTTATGGGGGAAATATGGATGCAGAGGAGCTTCTAGACTGGATTAGAGATCTGGACACATATTTTGACTATGAAGATGTCGAATAGGACAAGAAGGTCAAACATGTTGTCACGATATTAAAAGGACATGCATCATTGTGGTGGGATGAACTACAAGTTGACAGACATTGCAAAGGGAAGAAGAAAATCAAGAGTTGGGATAGGATGATCGCAAAGATGAAGGAGAAATTCATCCCCATAGATTACCAGATTACTCTGTTTTGAAGGATGCAAAACTTGAGATAGAAGTTGTTGACAGTGAAAGAATACACTGAAGAATTCTATAGGCTGAACATCAGGGCAGGTCATCAGGAGAGAGATGATGAAAAGGTTGCCAGATACCTGAATGGCCTAAGATACGACATTCAAGACAAGATGAGCATGATGACCATCTAAACGGTGGAAGATGCTTATCATATGGCTCTAAAAGATGAAGAGAAGTTGAGCCAAAAGCAGGGTCAAAGGGCCGAGGCAGAAGTCATCCCAAAGGCAAATCAGTTGCCTAGGATAAAAATTAGAAACCCAAGGAGGACTGGAAGAAACCTCAGATTCGAACTGAGAGAGGTGGAAGCTCACAACGAGGGCAGCATACCGAACAGAGAGGAGATTATGCTGATAATAATATTTTTCCTCGTACCAAAGGTAGAGGAATAGGAAGAGGTGGATTATTAACATGCTTCACATGTGGAAAGAATGGGCAAAAGTCTTACGAGTGTCCAGATAAAAAGAAAGAGAGTGGAGAGACTCACATCGTCGAAGCACAGATGCAAAATGTTGAGGCAGAAGATGCAGAAGGCAGAAGATCACTGATGATGCGAAAATCTCTTTTGACACCAGAGAAGGAGGTGGAGAGTTTAGTCCAAAGAAACAGACTTTTTCAGACTGCTTGCAAAACCAAGGACAGGGTATGCAAGGTCATTGCGGACAGTGGTAGCACAAATAATTGTGTTTCAATAGAGATGGTAGAAAAGCTGGAGCTGGAGACGATTGATCATCCAAGCCCATACGAAGTTTCATGGCTACAAAAAGGACATCAAGTAACTGTCACTAAACAATGTTTAGTTGAATTTAAGATAGGAGGATATAATGATAAGATAACCTATGATGTTATTTCCATGGATGTTTGTCATCTATTGTTGGGTAGACCGTGGCAATATGACAGGAATGTGATTCATGATGGGAGAATGAACACCTACACCCTAGAGAAGAATGGGAGAACTCACATGTTACTTCCAATCAAGGATAAGGAGGTGAAACTTGAAGTAAGTGATATTGTACTTCTCATGAGTGGGAAGGAACTTCTTACAGAGGTCAAGAAGAAGGAGGAACAACAATTCATTGTGGTCAAGAAACTGAAGATTGTTTTGACCAACACAAGGGTAGATGATTTACCAGAAGAAATCCAGAAGCTGCTGGAAGAGTTCACTGACATAGTAGTGGACGAACTACCTCATTCGTTGCCACCGATCAGAAGTGTGAGTCATCATATTGATCTCATACCAGGAGCCAGTTTTCCAAACAAAGCTGCATACAGATTGATGCCGCGAGAGAATGAAGAGGTCAAAAGACAAGTCCAAGATTTGTTGGACAAAGGTTTGGTCAGAGAAAGCTTGAGTCTGTGTGTTGTTCCGACAGTACTCAGTCCGAAAAAAGACGGAGGCTGGAGGATGTGTACTGATTCGAGGGTGATCAACAAGATAACCATCAGGTACAGATTTCCATTTCCAAGGATGGATGATCTGATGGATTGCATGAGTGGAGAAAAATTCTTTTCAAAGATTGATTTGAAGAGTAGTTATCATCAAATCCGCATGAGAGAAGGTGATGAATGGAAGACAACATTTAAAACCAATGAAGGGTTGTATGAATGGCTTGTTATGCCATTTAGTTTAACGAATGTGCCAAGTACCTTCATGAGGTTGATGAACGAAGTCCTAAGGGAGTTCATCGGAAAATTTGTTATCGTATATCTGGATGACATACTAATTTTCAGTAAAACAGTGGCAGAGCATCTGAAACATTTGGCTACAGTGATGAAGAGGTTACAACAGGAGAAGCTGCTGATAAACATGAAGAAATCCTCATTCATTAAGACAGAGCTCATTTATTTGGGTTTTGTTATTTCTGCAGATAAATTGAGGATGGATCCAGATAAAGTGGAAGTGATTAAGAATTGGCCATCACCGAAGAGTATATTTGAGGTGAGAAGTTTTCATGGATTGGCTAGTTTCTACTGGAAATTCATCAGAAATTTCAGTGGAATTAGTGCACCGATGATGGATACAGTGAAGAAAAGACACAAATATTTTCACTGGACAGAAGAAGATGAGAAGAGTTTTAATCTGTTGAAGAAGAAGATCATAGAACAACCCATTCTGGTGTTGCCGGATTTCCAAAAGACATTTCAAGTAAAATGCAATGCAAGTGGATTTGCAATAGGGGCAGTCTTGAGTCAAGAAGATAGGCCGATAGCATACTTTAGTGAGAAGCTGGATGAAGCGAAAGTGAAATACTCCACTTATGACAAGGAGTTCTATGCTATCATTCAAGCATTGAAGAAATGGAGACATTACTTGATCCTGAGGGAGTTTGTCTTATACAGTGACAATCATGCACTACAGTTTGTGACTCAACAGGAAAAGTTGAATCAGAGACATGTTAAATGGGTTGAATATATGCAAAATTTCACTTTTGTGATTAAACATATTTCTGGTACTGCTAACAAAGTTGTTGATGCTTTGAGCAGGAAGTGTTTACTATTGCAGGAGTTTAGAGTTAAAACATTGGGTTTTGATGATCTCAAAGACATGTACAGGGATGATCCAGATTTTAAAGGGGCATACAAAGCAACTAAGAATCCAATTCTCGGAGATAGAAGCCAATGGGCAGAATACATGATCCAAGAAGGATTATTGTTTAAAGGTAATCAACTTTGTATTCCAAAATGCTCCATGAGAGAGAATTTGTTGAAGGAGAAACACAGTGGAGGATTGGTCGGACACTTTGGTCACAACAAGATGTTCGCAAAGTTGAATGAGTCATATTTTTGGTCGGGAATGCAAGCAGACATCAAGAGATTCGTGGACAGGTGCAGAATTTGCCAGCTTTCGAAGGGAAGGAAACAAAATGCATGGTTTTATCAACTGTTACCCATACTTGAGAAGTCGTGGGATGCAGTTAGTATGGATTTTATATTGGGGTTGCCAAGAACACAAAGAGGGTTTGACTCAATATTTGTGGTGGTGGATAGATTTTCCAAGATGACACACTTCATTTCATATCAGAAGACCAGTGACACAACTCACATTGTGAATCTGCTTTTCAAAGAAGTCATTCGACTTCACGGCTTACCAAGGAGAATAGTTTCATATTGAGACACTAAGTTCGTAGGACACTTTTGGAGGACCTTATGGAAAAAGCTGGGAACTAACTTATCGTTTAGTTCGGCTTATCATCCTCAGAAGGATGGACAGACATAAGTGGTAAACAGAAGTCTGGGAGACTTGCTGAGAAGCTTGGTGAAAAAACACCACAACCAATGGGACAACATATTACCACAGGCAGAATTTGCTTATAACGACTTAGTTAACAGATGCATAGGGCAGAGTCCATTTTATATTGTCTATGGCATGCAACCGAGAGGAATTTCTGAGCTGAAAGATTCAGAACAGAATGAAACTAGAAGCGCTAGTGCAGAATATTTCACAGAAGCGATGAAGGAACTTCACAGCCAGGTGAAGGAGTGATTGCAGAATTCGAGCTAGGAATATAAGTACAGAGTAGATCAACACAAGAGACAACTTCAATTTGAGGTTGGTGATTTGGTCCTCGCACATTTGAGAAAGGAAAGGTTCCCGAGAGGAACATATAATAAACTAAAGATGAAGAAAATCGGACCATGTAAGGTCTTGAGGAAATTTGGGGCGAATGCTTACAAGATTGAATTACCCGATGGGATTGGAATTTCTCCGATATTTAATATCTCATATTTGTACCCATATAAAGCTGAGGAAGCGGAAGCAGGAAATGAACAGCCAGAGGTCCAGTGGACAAAACAGATGCCAGTTGCAGAAAATCCGCAGATGGAGTGCATACTGGACAAAAGGGTCGGCAAGAGGACCAGGCGAAAGAAATACTTCGAATATTTGGTCAAGTGGAAGGGACATCCAATTGAAGATGCCAGTTGGGAGAATGAAGTAGAGATCCAAAGGCATGGACACACCGTACGTGAGCTCATGGACAGGAGCCCATGAAAATTTTCAAGCAAGGGAGTATGATGTAGGAGCATCTCAAGCGAGCTGGCGCGGAGATAAAAAGACAGCTGGAAAAGCGCCCAGTGCAATTTTTTAAAATGTCTTGAAACATTAATGAAACCATCAAGTGGAGGCACACTTGTATAATGTAAAAGGACCTTGAGCGATCTTCTCTCGTCCTTAGTAGGTGGAAGGCATTTATGACAGTTAATGCAAGTAGATAGAATTAAATTCCTAGATTAGACAGCTTTAGGAGTGGAAGGAAAACGGATATAGACACCCTCATTGTATTATTGTATGATAGGGAGGAACATTTCCAGGGAAAAGAGCATACAGAGCTGGAACAGAGAAAGTGTGTTTGAAAAACACCCATGTACAGAGATTTGAGTTAATAGAATAAGTCCTAATTTAGATTCATGGCATTGTATTTGTTTCTTGTATGTGTATGCTAAATGGTATGTTCATGGTTTACTCTTTCTGTCATGCAATTGCTTTTATGCTATGTAAGAATGAGTTCTTGTTGAATGTTTGAAATCTGAGAGAGAGAGAGTAAGGGAAATGAGTTTCAATTGTTTCTCTATCTGAGCAAGAGTTCTTGCAAGGAGTGAAGTTGAATTGTCCACAACAAGTGCGTTGACAAAGGGTTCAGAGGTTTGTCTCTGAAAGCTTAGACAGGATAGCCTTTGTTCTCATTTCCTCAGAAGTGCAGTTAGGCACAGAAGCCATGCAAGGTGTGTGCAGGCCGAGTAGAGTTTAGGTTTTGTAACCTGAATGAAGTATTGAGAGACTGCTGCTGCAGGGAGTGCGCAGAGTCGAAGGGTTTAAATTCCTTGGAGTAATTAGGAATTTTCCACAAGGAGTGCGTGAAGGAGTCTTCTTCAAGACTCGGAGTTAGAAAAAACTTAGGAGGAGTAGAGCCGTAGATTCAAGCCAACAAGAGTCATTGGATTTACCCATGGATTTCTATTTCGGGGTTTCATAGATTGAAGTCCCACAATCTGTGCAACAGGACTCACGAAATCATGAAACGCGAAGTCCCGAGGGAGACAGGATTGTGTGGGCCACAGAATCAGTAGGGTGGACAGGTGGCACACTATCGACACGAAAGTCAAATTCTGTTGACCATTTCGAGGTTTCGTGGGGTGAAGTCTCGAAATATTTGCATCAGGATTCACAAAATCACAAAGTCTGAAATCCCGACAGAATAAAGGGCCGTTGAAAGGTCAACCTTGCGAGCGCATTTGAGTTTCGGTAAATCGGGTTTCGGGAGTCGAGGAGACGAGTTTCTCGACATTGCAACTCCCAAAATTGCGATAAGGAGAAATCTGAAATAGAGAGAGAAAGGGTCAAGTGTTGATTGTTTTCAGGTTTCGGAGATTGATAGATGAGACGCTTGACCACAGGATTCGTGAAATCGTGAAGTGTGATCTCCCGAAGCATGGAGGGAGATTCCACGAGGTTTTGTTGTGGGCGCAGATTTCCCAAAAGGGAAATCGAAGAGCCATTTCTGTGAGCTCTTCGGGCCAGTGGAAGAGAAAAGATCCTGTGTACGTGGACTTCTAACCTGCGGGTTGGGAGGTGTGAGTGCATCATTTCAAATTTTCCAAATGGCCCAAATGGTTGGTGTTAGTGTCAAAGCGTTCATAATTCTTTGCCACAAAGTGTGTCCAAGCAATATACCCTTGACGAGAATTTTTTCTCCATTGCCACCATTGCCAACGTTCTTGATCTAGATGGAGAATACCATACCAGAGTTTGGCCAAGTCATCTGTAATGTCGTATAAAGAGAAATAGTGTTCCATTTGGGTTACCCAACCAGTGGGATCTAAGCCATCAAATTTGGTCACATCCATCCGTGGGAGGCGTAGGTCACATTGAAAGTGATGGTACTGAAAGTTATGGGAATGAGAGGAATTTTTAGCTTTAGTATGTGAAGGTGGGTCAGAGGAAGGGTTATCTGTAGGGATATGCAGCTTGGTGGAGAGCGATGAAAAGAAAAATTCAAGTTGGTTGGTTAGGTCTTGTTTGATTTCCTCCATTGAGGATTGCATGGTTGTATTGATGGCAGCAACATTGGCACTGAGTAGTTTCACTTCTTGTTGGGTCTCGGTGAGACTAGATTGCAAGGTATTGAAGCAAGCTTCCAAGTCTTGGCTACGGGTATGGGCCATGAAGACGAGGGAACCGAAAGGGGCGGGTGGGGTCAATTTTTTTTTTTCTGAAAATTGATATGTATGAAAGTGATAAGGGCGAAGAGGTGAATCCAATGGAATAGGCCTCAAATACTGGTGAAAAAATTTCCAGACTTTTTTTTTCTTTTTCTTTACACCTGCGGAGTTATACTCCGGTCTGAAGAATACTGCAGTGATGAAATGCCCAAATTCTTAGCCAGAAAGAAATGTGTAGTGATTTGGAAACCCAAACATAGTTGCATGACAACAGATCTTGTTTGTTTTAATTTATTTATGTTTTTGTCCCCAAGGGTTAGGTATTCAAGGGTTTACCCTATGCTATAGCTCTCTGATATACGTGCGGGTTCCAATAGTAGTACTCGGCCCAATATCTCAGGGAACTAACTAAGGAGGCTAGAGCGTACCCTTATCCGTACTACCTGACTACCTAGGTACTGGAGAGTATCTTCCTGAGTGATGTTCTCGGTGGAACTATAGCAATTAGGCGGTCGATCAGTTTATCTAAAGAGGACTTCAAGTAATCTAGGCCGTTCTGTACACATGTGTTGTCTGATGCGCTACCACTTGAAGGGGTACCAACAAGGGTTACAAGGGTGGCCAACATATGTTCGCTTAAGTACCACTTGTATTTCCTGCATGTATGAATCCCTCAACCGCGAGTTTATGCGCGTAATGGCATATCTCTGTGGCTTAAAGACGTCGAAATATGTCTCTACCCTGAAAAAAAAAATTACCCACAATTTCTATCGAGGAAAGTGCTCTGATACCACTTGTAACATACCAGATATAAAAGTATGCAAAATAGAAATAAAATGTGAGAAATGGCAGAATAACAACAATATAACCAAAATAATCACCACAATAACACTGAAATGATATAAGAATAACAACAGAAATAACACTTTGATTCTGAGAGCAATGTTCATGGGCCTCTTCGAGGGGGAAACCTCCAGTCAAGCAAAGCTCTATTACATTAATATCCAAGCTAAGGTTCTCATACCCTCGACTCCTATTTATAATAAATATGTCTATCAAAAGAAGCATCTAGAGGAAGATCCTTCTAGAAGCGAAAGATTCTATTAGGTCTTCTTACATTCGACTTATTCTATTTTATTGCAAAGCCTTATTAATATTGACCTTTATTACATCTGAATATATTGTTCTACCTATGTGTAGGTTAGGACCCTAACAGAACAAGTGCAATTGGGATAATGAGGGGAGTGTATTTTTCTGAAAATGGTATAATGGAAGGGACTCCCATGAATACTTTTCTAATATATCAAACAATGCCATCTTCAATGTTAATTAAAATTCAAAACCCTTTTCTATTTCAAAACTTAAATACAACACTATGTTTCCAAAAATATATAACTGGGGTTTCACTTCAAGACCGCTCATTTGCATTTCACATTAATAATTTCATAATTTATTTCCCAATAAAAATTCAACAATAATAACACAGTTTGCACACAATAGAGTCAAGGAGACATAACATCACAAAAATCACAATAATCACAACTAACAGTCAAGGAATGGACAGATTGTGGTCCACGATATTAACACCAGTTCCTTTTAAAACACTATAGGGCTCCATGAAGTGGCCACAAAAGGGATCCCTTTGTATAAAACTATTTCAACTAAAGATTCAAATAACCATGCTTCCAAATTTCCCTTTCATTTTGGTTTGCAAGACTCATCCAATGTATATAATTCATTCACAGAGGTATTTTTTTCATATGGAAACAACACACATCAAGTCATATCCTTCAAACAATGGCTTTGCAATGCTGTCATCACCCAAATATTTTCACAGGACAAACCCTATCTCATTTTAACATTCTTTTAAAAAAAATAAGCTTGGCATTCTTTCTATCATTGCATAGTAAAAAATGGACAAAACCCATGACTAAAAAGAGCACGCTAGTGTCTCTATTAAATTTTGTGTTTGCCACCTTCACAACATTTTTCAAATACAATGTTCGATATAAAATAATCAACGGGGACGTGTTATAAGAGGATGAGCTAACCAATGGTTTGAGGGTTTGGCCAAAGGGGTACCTTCAATATTCTAACACCGCCAACGATTCCCATAGTCGCATTTACAGAGGTTATACAAGGGCACATGTGTGATAGCCATGAAATCCACAGAATTAAATGAAAGACTGAATCTAAAATAACCCAAGATTTGTGAACAATGGTACCATTCTAATCAAACAGAGAGGAACCACCAAAAAAAACCCAGAAGGAAGGCAGGACTAAAAACTTCCCAACAATACCTTCTTTTTCATAGGAAAAGCAATGGAGAAAATATCATTTTACCAATAGTAGGGGACACCCACACCATTTTTTAACTATAAACAATTCACATACAAAATCCACAGAAGCCAATCTTGAACCACCATCCATATACATTCGGAAATCCATAATCGTAAACTTGGAAATTCATAGATAGTGAGAAAACTTAAGAGCCAACTTTTGACTTAATTAAAGAGGAGAGAAAAAATATTCATGGATGGAACAACAAGAAACTTCATACCTATGTGTAAAATTTTCCAAGGAGAATCAACCAAGTCTGTATACCTCTTCCACAGTCGAACAAAGTGGAGTAACAAAAAAAAACAAAAGACCAAATGAGAAATGGCTAGGGTGGCGGGCTCGAGGTAGGTTAGAGCGACACACATTTACTGCACATTGTATCTACACTTACACATCAATCCACAGCTAGTACAAGCAATCTAACCAAACAACTCATCAACGAGTAACTCTAAATCATTTTAATGCAAGTCGAATACACCATAGTTTACCAATGTTTCAACTTACAATGTGCCAACCTTTGTCAAGACCACAATGTAACATACATCAAAAACTTGCTAGGGATACTATGTCCCAACCTTTATACTTCCAATTTAAACAATGCGCACAAACCTTGTAGCATGAAATCAAGGTAATCACCATATTACATACCATGTGTAAATTGAAAACTAGAGTGTAAATTCTTCATTGAATTAAATGTAGCATAGTAATACTTAAGACAACAACATTTCCTCTTTAGTCACCTTTCCCATAACATCTTGTAATCAATTATTTTGACAACGATTTAAAACAAATAATATGTAGAGCTCGTATCTCATCCAACTCATAAGAACATAAATCATAAGTGTTGTCTCTTCATCATAGTCACACAAGTCACCCAATGGGTCCCACCTATTAGTATATTATTAAATATAATTAAATAATAAGGTGTTGCAACCATTTTCAAGTAGGTACCCTATGTTGCGCTTTTGGGTGTCAACACTTACCACTTTCCATCTTTAGTCCTTCCATTTCCCCTATCCTTTTTTGAGCATTGGGATTGGCTACGCTAGGAAGGGTTGTACCTTTCCTTTTGGGTAGAAGGGGCTAAAGGCCTAGAGAGTAAAAGTAGCTGGCAAGAGTTAAAAGATAATGTTGAAACCTTTGATATGATTCTACTAGGGATCCCCAAGAAAGTAGTGAAAGGATTCTTAGTAATAAAATGGGACCCATAAGATGCATAAACACTCAAGGTACTAGTTGATGGATAAGAGGTCTCATCATGAGCTGGCCTATTATGACCATGGGAATGTAGTGGTATGACACTACCACCTATATGGGCATCAAACCAGGGTAGTGGCTCTTGGTGGCATAGACAATATAAATAGGGTCTCATCATGAGAAAACATTCGCATTTCCATGAAGTGTTTGTGGATAACGTTGTCACCTCTGGTCATCAAGCCATGATAGAGGCCCTAAGATTTTCCATTGAAAGAAAAAGGTCAAAAGAAATAAATCTAAGAAAAAAAGGCAATGAATGGGATAGGAAAGAACTACATTCATGACAAGGTGCAAATCTCCCTCTACAAAGGCACCCGCAAGTAAGGATTTAAATTTCGTTGTTATTACATGCACCCCATGCCCAAAATCCTTACCCCACTCCACCTCATACAATTACATGACTTTGATTAGATCCCATATAGGAAACACCCCAAACTTAAGGGAGATTAGCCTAGTAGGATGCCCTAAGACCTTTTCCAAACCTAACTTGTCAAATTGCATAATGTCTTTGAGCATTTGTCTGGGTTAAGGGGGGTTGATGCACATGTTTGGGTAATTTAATTATTGGATATGATTTACATGCTATGATCCCTATGAATTATGAACCCCTAGAGGGCATACTTGTTGTTGTTGCAAGAACTTGCTCGATCAACAAGTACACGTGATGGGATGATTAGCTCAGACCTTCATGGGGGCTTATAGCCCACAAATGGAATTTTCATCCCCAACCAGGGGTAAGAATAAATTGAAGATTTTCACCGAGAAAAAGAAGGGCGTTTCCTTTAGAGGCACCCTGGTAGACCTAGACCCAGGGGGACCTTTTTATTCTACATAAACATTGGCCCTTGAGGGCCCTGGACGTCACCATCATTACCCTAGATGTCATCCATAGCCAGGGTTTCCATTTTGTAGGAATTTATGAGCCTGGTGGCACGTGTGGGCATCATCTGGGGCTTCTGGAGGCTAAGCATCCCACATTTCTAGCTCAACGTTCCACCTATGGGCCTCAACATCACCTTAGAAAGGCATGACATCATCCTTGGAGATGTCTTTAGATGCAAATTAATTTTAATTATGTAAAATTTGAATTTTAATGTAAAAAGGCCAGATCAGCCTTATTTTGACCTCAAAATTAATTAAAGGTCAAAATTTTGTATAAATAAACATAAAGTACTCTCATTTTTGCATCATAACTCAACTCTCACAAGAGGGAGGACTAAATGTTTTTCCCTAAAGGGGTTATTGGCTGAAATTACCAAGGCACACTTGCTTGGAGGCTATTTTGGATGCATTTTCGATCATTTCTTGGTGAAATTTTGGCAAATCCAACATTTTTGTGCTTGATTATTCTTATTGAAGTAAGTAAATATGCAATTTTAATTTCATGATAAATGTCTATGGTATGTTTACTTGTTCATATGTAAGATTATGAAATTTCTTTCTTGAAACCCTAGGAGTAAGAAACATAAGGTGCTTCTTTCTTGCTCTTTATTTTGTTAGTTTTGCTTAAGAAGATCTTGTCTAGACAAACTTATAAAGCCCTAAAGTGCTAGCACTTTAGAAGCTTTGTATAGTTCTTATTGCATTAAATATTTTTCAATATTCTAAGGATAGGATAAATTTCTATGGCCTAGAAGTGCCTACACCCTAGTTGAACCTTCTCTTTGAGGCTTGGTGCTTCATAACTTAAGGCACTACTTATCAAGCTTCCACCTTGTTATCTTTTAGACAAGTATAATCGTTGTTATCTCCCCAAGTTAATATGTTGATATAATTTACTCCATACACCATAAAGGCACTAGTCTCTTGTCTCTCTTTAGTTGGAAGTTTGATCAAACACTCAAACACTATTCTCTTAAGCTATTACTAACTAAATCTAACACTAATCTAGACTAGACAACTAATTTACTTCTTGTTATAAATCACTGCTACAACCATCTTAAAGCAGAAAATTTTATGCATTATCTACATTGAATGCTATATAAACACTTCTAAAATTGTTGGTGACACTTGATTATCATTTTTCCTAGTAAATGCCATATTTTCATTGTCTTTTCAAGCAATTTTGAGGCATATTTATTTTAGTTGGTACAAAACACCTTTTGTTGTTGTAAACTTTCATTTTTCTACAATTCTATATCAACTAGCATATATTTCGTTGGTTTATTGTATTATTGAAGCATAAATATAATTTTGTACTTAAAAATTCCATAAGTTTTCTTGTTGTCTTGTTCAGGGTAGGTACACTTCACCCATTACATTTTTCTTCATCTCTTAAGACATAAACTCAACAAGACATTTTGACTTGAGTGACCAGTGAGAGGGGGGTTATCTTTGCATCCTTGCTTTAGTTTCAACAACCCTTTAGGTCACTAGGGAAATATCCCTTGGGGTATTCTTACCCCACTCCTAAATAGAAAGGGGTTTCCTATTAAGGTGATAGTGATAGGTCACCCACTTGTTACGCCAATCTTGTTTCACTTGCCTTTAGATTGCACGATAATAGGGACTTCTTGGATGGACATATGGAAAGAAGGATACAAGATTATGAGTTCACGAGTCTGTGAAGATGGAAAAATGGCTAATTGTGGGGACTTCTCAGAAAGACTTATGGAAATAAGGATACAATATTATGAGTCTGTGAGTTCACAAGTCCACAAAGATTGAAAAATGGCTAAGTGTTGGGACTTATCGGGAGGACTTATCAAAATACAGATACAATATTATGAGTCAGTGAGTCAGTGAGTCCACGAAGATGGAAACATGGCTAAGTATTGAGACTTCTCAAATGAACTTATGAAAAGAAGGGTACAATATTATGAGTCTGTGATACTAAAAGTACGGGAATATGGAAAAATGGCTAAGTGTTGGGACTTCTCGAATAGACTTATGAAAAGAAGGATACAAGATTATGAGTCTGTGAGTCCACAAAGATGGAAAATGGCTAAGTGTTTGGATTTATCGGACAAACTTATGGAAATAAGGATAGAAGATTATGAGTCCACGAGTCCACGAGTTTGTGAACATGGAAAAATGACTAAGTGTTGGGACTTCTCAGATGGAATTATGGAAAGAAGGATACAAGATTATGAGTTCGTGATTCCTAGAAGATGGAAAAATGGCTAAGTGTTGGGACTTCTCAATCGAACTTATGGAAATACAGATACAATATTATGAGGCCGTGAGTCCGTGAAGATGGAAAAATGGCCAAGTGTTGGGACTTCTCGAATGAACTTATGGAAAGAAAGATACAATATTATGAGTCCGCAAGTTCGCGAGTCTGCAAATATGGAAAAATGACTAAGTGTTGATGACAGGTTCATGGAAGGGTATTGGATAGAGAAGTTTATATAACCACCCAGGAAATGGATTTGGACATTTAATTTCACAAGAAATCAGAGGAAAGAATTCTGATGCATTATTGGAACATCATTATGCATAATTTTCATGGATCTTGTTAAATTATTTTATCCTAACAAATTTTGTTGGCTACTCATTTTGTAGAGTTAGAAACATTTATATCAGAACAAGATCACCACAAATTTCAAAATCATGGAATATGCACAGGGGGCTTACAACCATGAAGATGAGATCAAAGGGATGTATGTTAATATGGGTGATGAAGGTACAAATTCAAATGGACATGGAGAAGGAAAGGAAGAAAGAATGAACTTGGTATAGACTATAAAAAGTTTTCAAAAGGATGTACATAGTTACAAATATGATAATGAGAGGCTTATGAAATCCAAAGAGCAGCAGGAGGGCTTCAACATCAAGTTAATGCAGAGCTTGGAAAAAATAAAGAAAAATATGAGTAAGGAGACTGAGTCAAGTAGATTAGGGAATCATAGGTCTCATGATGAGAGAAGAACAAGAAGTTTTAGTAGACATCACCATCATTTCCCAAGGAATTAAACTCGGAGAGAACATAGTAGTTCAAGTCCATCCCCTGTCAGGAAGCATAAGAAGAGGTCCCAGCTGGACGATCTACAGGGGGAAATGAACAAAATAAATCCTCCTACATTTGATGGAGAGAAAAAATATGATGAGGATGTAGAGACATGTTTTCTAGGCATGAGGAAGTATTTTCAATTTCATAATTACTCTTCATAAATAGAAGGAAGAGTCACCATCTATCAAATCAAGGGAAAAACATCATTGTGGTGGGACCAATTTGTGCATGTGAAACACATTGATGAGAAGAAGGTTACTTGGAGGGAATTCAAGAGGTATTTTAAAAATAAATACTTGACTAAGCGATACTATGACAAGAAAATGAAGGAGTTCTTTGAACTCAAGCTTGGGAGTATGACCATAGATGAATATGAAAGGAGGTTTGTAGAGTTGTTGAAGTACGTTTCTTTTATCAAGGATGAGAAAGTTAATATTCATAGGTATTTGAGTGGGATTCCATCATTTATCAGTGAAAAAATACAATATGATGATCCCAAAAAATTGGAGTAATCCATAAGGTGAGCTAAATGCCTTTATGATCAACGTAAAGGAAGAAAAACTTTCCAAAAATCTTGGGAAGACAAGAAGGAAAAAAAGATGGAACATAGGATGAAGAGAACTAAGCCACCATTCTTCATAAATAACTCTCAGGGAAAACCAACTTTTAAAGAACCCATAATAATCAAGACATTGGGGCAAAGACCAAGGAAACCACCTATTCAATGTTGGGGTTGTGGGGGAGATCATATATACAGAGATTACCCTCACATAGGTGAAAAAGTGAGGATTGTTCACAATGTATAACAAGTTGATACAATGGAGGACATGGGAAAAATGTTCCTAAGATCTACACAACCCTGGATAACAAGAAAAATGAGTTTCATTCACATATGATTGAAGTGGAAGGTAATATTAACAACCAACCCATTGTTATTTTAATTGATTTTGGAGCTACTCAAAGCTATTTAGTTCCTAAGATGGTGGAAATATTTCATTTTCCAAGAAGAAAGATTGGAACATCTTGGTTGGTGTAGTTGGATACAAGAGACAAAAGGAAAATTAATGAGATGGTTAAGGCATGCCCAATGGACATGAATGGGTTGAGCAACATGGAATATTTGAACATCATACCTTTGGGTTCCTATGACCGCTTAATTGGAATGGATTTGTTATACCAACATCATGCTATAATATATTTTTATAATAATTAATTTACTTTATTGGATGAGGAAAGGAACTTAAGGACAATACAAGGAATTCCTAGGGCAGTAACCATCAAAGAAGTTATGACCTTGTAGATGAAGAAAAGTTACAGGAAAGGATGTCAAATATTTGCAGCACATATTCAAGAGACACCTAAGATAAGATGCCAAATACTTAAGATTATGCAATCCTAAAAGAGTTTGAATATCTATTTAAAGAAATACCAGGATTGCAACCCAAGCAAGATATTAATTTCTACATCAATCTGATGTTTGTAGCAACCCCATTATCCAAGACCCCTTACAGGATGAGTACACAAGAATTAAAGGAATTACAAATGCAACTTGAAGATCTTCTAAAGAAGGGTTATGTATGTCGATGTAACGACCCCTTCGTTACGACTACAAGTGAAGAAGAAGTTCATTTTTTTTTTAATTTTTTTCTTTTGTTGTTAGGAAGGAAGGAAATGATGACAATAGTTGAACCACACAACTGACAACGAAAGAAAGCATGTAGTCTAGGAAACAAAAAACTATGACTCCATGCACTGGCACAAGAGAAACTGGGTGAAACGTGTGTAGAACAACAAGGAGAAACGACTACCCGCTCGACACAAACAAGACCACGCCTACAAGCTAAGGGACAACATCCGCCTCCCAACACTCAGGCCTTGACAACCAATGACTAGAATCTCAAGGCGTATGAACCCAACGCATGAAGGCGATGCAACCCAAGCACCAGCCCCAATCTTACAAGATCAACAAAACCCACAACGGAAGTACAAACTCCCACAAAGTTATCAATCACCTCTATCCAATAGGGTGCACAATGATCCCCTCGTCAGGAATCATGCCATCCCCAGGCGATAGGCATGATGATAACCCTGGCACTACATAACCTATCTGGACCAGGGACTCTAGCTGAAACCAACTCTCTAGGAGCCAAGCTATTGACAAGATGACCACACCCACACCCTAAGCGACAGGTCGAAAAGACGCAAGATGAAGACAACAAAGAAATGTGCAAGCTAAAACATGACTTTGTCAACAAAGAAAAGTGCAAGATAAAACACAACTTTGTCAACAACCCAACCATTAATCGAGGCTAAATTAGTCAATATTTACGATCTAAATTAGCGTTAATTATAGATCAATTAACCAGTCTAAATTCCATTAGTCAACGATTTACAAACCTAACTTACAATAAGATACAATTCTAATTTAGTGAGTCTGAGTTACCAATTAGACAATAACTATATATCCAATTAACATTAATTACATATCTTCTAAATTACAACTAGTCAACAATTTGCAAATCTAATTTAACCTTAAAAGCAAATCTAATTAGCAAGTCTAAATCGCAATTTAGACATTAATTAAAAATCTAATCTAACATTAATACAATCTAATTTTAGCAATTCATATATAAACAACATTCATGATATCAAATTATAATGCTATTAACGAATTTAACTTCCAACACGTCGTTTAGCCATTTTAACAGTATTTAGGTTTAACGAGTTTCCTATTACACATTAAAGTTGTTGAGTAAATGCAATTTTAACAACGAACACAATTAACTTTTCATTAAAAACGCCCTTGTTGTCTAATCAAGGCATGAATCACTTACAATAATGTAAGGACGTGGTCTGACATGAATCAAATCGTCGTTAATGTAAATGCTAAATCTATGTTGTCTTTAATTAAATATTTCTTTCCCTAAACATAAATTTACAGTCATACATAAAATTGTTTCAATCACTATCATTTAGATTTATTGTCATTAATTACTGTAGTTTAAATTTATTGTCATGTATTAAATTGACTGTCATCACCGGTATGTTAAATTTACTGCCTTGTAATGTAATTGTGTCATAATTCGAATGCTTGATTGAATATTGTATTCTATAATTAAATTATATTTATATCACTTGATAAGTAAATATTGAACTGGCATATAAATTGTGTTGTTTAGTTCTTGTATAAAATGGTTAAATTACAACATCGTTTTCCTGTAACTAAAAAAGGGGTGCTAGTTAACCCTTAACTGATCATACACATGCGCAAAACGAATGTACCAACCTCTTCTTTGCAGACCTTCCAAGTTTTGAGTACATTGTCTTGCAGCTCGCCCAAATCAAGTAAACACTAATCTCATTCAAGTAAGATCTCTACTAAATAATGCCATATTTCAAGAAGAATAGAAATCCTGAGGCTAGTGTAGATTTCCAACGCTGAGTGCGCAAGGTTCCAATCCTGATTTTATTTTCTCTTTAGATTTGTTACCTAAACAAGGCGTGGAGTTTTATTCTCGGGGTCTGAGGGTGATTGGCCTCATACTTTTGGGCTTGGTATTTTTATGAAATTAATTCTACTTATTAGAGTTCTAATGGATTCTAGACTCAACCAATGACGATTTAATTGATTTTTAAAACCCTTCAGATTATTTTGAGCGATGGGTAAAATGATTCATTTCTATTGAGAATTCGTTGGAAAATTTATCGATTTCCTTGTTGTATACGTTTTTGTTCAAGTCCCCAATGATCCTATTATTTGAGGCTTCAGTGTTGTGGGCACATTCATCTGCTATATCTAGCGCTTCGTTGTCGTGTAGATGGTATCCTTATGGGTTATAATTTCTAAGGGAATTCGTGGTGCCCATGTTTCCAAATCGTGGTCACCTCCAACACAAAAATTGTTGGGAAAGGAGAGGCATTCGCTGGGCAAAACATTCAATCGCAGTCACCCCCAAGGCATAAAAATCATGCGAAACAAAGAGGGAAAAATGATGTGCATAAATATCTTACAAGTGTAGTCTAAATGGTAAAATTGCAACCATAGTAAGAACCTCTACCTTTACACAGGAGAGAAAATGCTACCCTTGTTACTGAATTATATAAAACGTTGAAGGGAACTGTGAGCATAATATGTGAAGGAAAATCGCTAATTTAACCATGAATACAACTAACTGCCACAAGTATAAAAAATATTCTTGAACTCTAACACATGAATGTCAAAATCATGGGTGATAATCCAATAAATATATGCAAGACTTCCCTGTACCATTCCATAAAACATTGTCCCAAAATTTACTGTCAACACTAAATCTATCCAATGCAGTCAATAAAAATAATCGTTGACTTTACCAGGAAAAATTCGCTATCAAGTAATGTAAATTGCAAAGGGAGAACACAAGCTAGAGGTGAGAGAAGCACATGGAAAAGATCGTGGTTGAATATATTGAAATTGGAGAGAAGGAAAATTTCAGTCAATGAACTAAATTGCAGAGCGAACATCACGAGTTTGGAAGGAATCAATTCAGAGTAAAAGGAAATAAAAGTAAATCAACCATCAAGACGTACGTAAAATGCAAGGGAAAAATTCCATAGTAAGAGTAATATCATTCGACCATCACACAGTAAGAAAAGAATAAAATGCAGTCCAGAGTGGCACTAGGCAGAGTAAAAAAAAATCTTCACCATCAATCAATAAATTGCAGGGTTAATTATTCGCATCAAGGTGCAAGATGAACACTCAACCTGGAACAATCAATAGGGGCAGACAGCTGGGCAGAAGCATCCTTCACTCATCATCCACGCACATAAAAGCAAGG
The DNA here is from genome assembly GCA_010110895.2 of Picea sitchensis. Lineage (NCBI taxonomy): Eukaryota > Viridiplantae > Streptophyta > Pinopsida > Pinales > Pinaceae > Picea > Picea sitchensis. The sequence goes on along the minus strand of SNQJ01S0020559.1, from coordinate 41,481 downwards.
TGTTAGAATCTATAGGTCTATTAACATCGAAGTGACGATCGTCAATCCGGCTCCTAGCCGACTACTCATGTGAGGATTGATGAGCTAGGGACAAGGGCGAAGTAAAAAGCACAAACTCATCACAAATAAATAAAACCATAGGACAGTCACAACATTCAAGGATCGATTTCCAAGGGAATCGAGTCAAGCAACAAGCTTAAGGCTAAGGAAATTTAAGTTCTCGATTAAACTGATAAGTTCAACACCTTCTTTACATAGTTAAAAATACAGAAATGAAGGCGTAAGGTTTATAATAATCTAACATGCAGAATACAAGAAAGCATACTGTAGCCCAAGTTGGCCACTCGGAGTCATTATACTACATGCTTCGTACCGCCATCAATACCTCCCGAGCCGCAAAGGGGCCACACACACTAACCCAGAGAACAACTAGCTCCCAGCTTGCCTCGTAAGGCCAAGCTACCACTCCTCACCTAGCTGGGTATCCCAACTCCCACAAGCTAAGTCAGTCAAGTCTAAAATTCTGCAGTGTAACATTACACATAACAGAAGAGATCCATCCTCCTCCTTCTCCCTTCTTTATATAGAGTTTCTAAGTCATTTTCTTTACCAAATTCCAATTTAATTTAATTCCCAATATTTGATTCAGAAAAATCCTTCGTGTACATGTGTCACCCATCCCCTTCATTGCACCAAAAATTAATTTCATTAATTAATTAATTACTCCTATTTCCCTCAACCACCTAAAAGAATCCCTAGAATCCCTCCTAGGTGTCCTCATATTCCCTTACACATTTTAATGACTTACCCCCTTACTAATTTACTAGTTGAGTTTAATTTAGAATGTTTTTAAATGCTAGATACCATACTAAGTTAGTCTTTCTGCTTTTTCCTTATGTTTCCCGCTTTTTCCTAGTTTCCTAATTCTATTAAATTTCCCTCTTTCCCTTTTCATTTAAAACTCAAATTGGCAAGTGTAGAAAATTACCTTTTCCCTCTTTTTATTTTTAATTAATAATTTTTTAATTAGCATATGTAACAAAACAATTATTTCCCCTTTTCCCCCCTTTTTAAATTTTATCCCCCAAAATATTTTTTATAAATTAATTGAATTGCTTACCCCCTTCTTGTCACATGATTAATGATTATTATTATTATTTATTTTTATTTTTATATAAATATATATATTTTTTATCACAAGTATCATTTAGACCTAGACTTTATTTTCCTAGGTTGGGCGACATTTTATTAGGGAAATTGTTATAAATATTTCTCATCACATTATTCATTCTAAGGCCATCTAGGTTTATTCATTTATTATTTAACAATGCGACGTGCCCTTCAGGACACACTAGGTGCTCCAAGGGTGCCACTCGCCTCATTCTATTTCCCTTGTGTGACGTTCCCTTCAGGACACACTATGTGCTCTAAGGGAGCCACTCGCCTCTTCACTGACTTGCTAGACATCAAAAACCCCTGGAGTCAATACTCTGCCAGGTGATCTTGTGGGAGACTAAGGGCCTCTAAGGAATAAGGCCCCTTCCTTATTGTGCACCCCTTAGAATCATCGTGAGCAACTATCACAGTCGACCCTCACGACATCGTGGATCTTCTCGAACTAGGTAATCATTAACCTACAGTTCGAGCCACAACGGGAGTGCTAGTAGTTTGTGGCAGGGATGTTGTCCACACCTCTCCCTCAACGTCTCCAGTTATCATGCATGACCTCTCTACTCCACATGTGAAACTGGTCAGCAAGATATCGCCAGCCTGCATGATCAACAAATCATGTCAAAAATAATATCCATAATCATATCATCTAATCAGATGCACACATGTCATATATACAAAAATCAAACTCCAATAGTCCACTCCCTGACTCAATCTGGAGTCCAAGGGATTTCATCGATGCCTCTGCATCCTCGAGGTCTAAAATCCTGCACACTCAATAAAACCGAGTCAATAGCACCTGTCTATGTCAATACAACAAAATAACATGTCAGCAATTCATAACGCCTCATAATCATAATCAAATGCTTAATAGTATAATAATACGGATCACTTGGAAGAAAGTGTCCACAAAGAATAAGTTCGATTAGTGCGCGCAAGAGAGGGATGTTACATACACCCCTTCTTGGTCTAAACTTCGTCCCGAAGTTTCCCAGTATATAAGTGCCAAAATAATGTGTATCACATTATCATAAATCTATCTATCAAACAAAAATGGGAACTGTTGGTGCATATCGTATGCATCCTCCTAGGTCATCGAGTGCGGACTATATTTGTCCCACTGGACCTTGTCCTGATCTATTTTTGACGTCGTAGATGTCGAATGTGATGATCTAGGATGCAGATAGGATCAACCGTGAGAATCGCCTCATTCGATACCTGCAAGGAACTCATGTCAATAACATGTGTAGGATCACTGATGTTGCGCCTCTTCCGTCACCTTAGTGAGAAAAATAGAGGTGCTTGCAAGCTCAGTTGGGTCTGTTGAGAAAGACATCTGCAAGGAAAAGAGTTAGGGAAAGAAATAAAAAACAACAACTAAGAATTAAACTAAGAAATGCAATAACAATTAAATTCATGGGCATAGGGACATAGAAACAAAAAGAACAATAAGACCCATGTCACCAATGATGAGGCTGATATTAGTGAAAGAATACACCGAGAAGCAAGGGGACTATGAGTCCCTTCTTCCTCCAAGGGAGGGCTCTTGGACCCCCACTAGCAAGCTCTTCTTACAACAAATAAACATGGAAAATGATGAAAGAACTCTTTGCAAATCCACTCAAGGGGTGAGATGGATTTCCCAATGCAATGGTGAAAATATACTCTTGGCAAGGATAGAGTCCTCAAGAGAATAATGGCAGCATACCTTTTCTTTGAATTCCTTGAAAAATGAAGTGTATCCATGGCCTTTTTATAGCATTCTTTTGAGCTATTGTTCAACTAGTTTGTAGTGTGAAAAGAGGCTAATTAGGGCATTTCTAGGTCTTTGACCAACCATCCATTCGAATCCAGTCCATATTTGAGTGTCAAATCGACTTGGGAGCTGAACCAGAAGTGGGTGGGAGGCCAACCACTCTCATAAATGTTTCGTTTCTCAGGTACGCGGCTTTTTGCGATAACAGTCGCGCATCATGCGTATGTGCACGATTTATGCGTTCCCATTCCGTGCATGTGTGCGTGCACCCAGTGTCTTCATAGCGCCCTTCAAGTTTTCATTACTTTGTATAGTTTTTGACCCTTTATGAATGCTTTGGTGTTAATTCAGGTCCATGGGTGACTTCATCATTGTTTGACGATGCTGAGTTCTTGTAACCATGTGCGGACGAAATTTCAGTGATAACAGATACCCCCTGATGGATGAGGTTAGGAGAATACGTATAGCCGAAATCCATCAATGTTTCTTATATTGAGAGTGTTGCTAGGAAGAGAGAGAAATAGTGGGATTGTCCAGAGCGATCTGTTGGAGGGAAAAAGGAACTGGTAGAACCCAACCTTCCATGAGGTGTGTGAAAAAAGAAAATTGTGTACAAACGAGGCGGGCATGCCCCATGCTCGTGTCATGTAACTCAAAAAAGAGGAATGAAGTGTTGGTGTAGACAACTGTAGCACCCTTGGGGGTGGTCGTGATACAGGAAGAAGAAAATTTTGCAGATGAACATACTCTGAATAGTAGGCAGTGATCACGGTAACAAGTATCATCGATTATGTGGGCATTGATAGCCCAACCAAGTTCAGAGGTCTTCGGAAAATGAAAGAACTAACTGCAATAGTCACAAAGTAAGACCCACTGTAACATGAGAAAGTGTTGACGTCGAATGTTATGGGGGTCAATGACAACAGGGAGCAATTGTGTTTCACCCTGTGCCGTCCGAGATCTCTCATTGGGTGGGTAATGAGAATCAAGATACTGTCGCCCTTCTGGAAAATTGTGCTAATGTCGACAAAAAAGGGGGACGCGACTCCCAGAAGTAGATGGCTTTGTGAAATCTACTAGGTAAGGTTAGGAAGTGGAGGAGGTACATGGATGAAGTCAAGATGTAGGAAGACTCAAGATTGCCCTTGGTTGGAGGATATGTGAGATAAAAAGTGGCGGCCACAGCTGTTCAACGAGGTCAAGTGTTAGGGGGACGACAAGACCGGGGATAAGTTGTGCCAGAGGCGGAACAAGGTGAACAAATTCAAATGGCAGAGGTAAGTGGCCTGTGGGATACTCTAAAGATATGGATAATGTCGGTAAGGGTGGATGATAATTAGTGCTCCAACCAAGGGTGACATGGGTTGTGGTTGGCCAAAAAAGGGAAGCAGGTCGCCAAAGGTGACGACAAAAAGGTAATGTAACGACTGGAAATAAAGGGGTTTGTAAAATAAATAACGAATAATTGGGAAGAAGTGTACAAATACAGAAACGGGTGCCCCAGTTTGATATGGTTGGCCCATGTAGGGCATAATTTGCTCGGAGAACTGATGAAGGGTGGGGGGCCCATGGGTGGGTTTCTGTATGAGGTAGGTGAAATGAAGGTAGATTTGCAGATGGGTAAATGGATTGTGGATGAAATGGAGGGTTCATGATACTACGGAGGTGCAACCCGACCATAGAACCATGGAGAGATAATCTGGGAGTCCATTGGGAAAGCTAGCAAAATGAGGAGAAGGAGTATGTGGTTGATTCGCGACATGATGTAAGACTATCAGGACTCCCATCCCTAAAGGGTTTTGAAAAACAACATGAGTGTTAGAAGTTCCAAAGGGTGCTATGAATGGGACAACTCATGTGGGTAAGAGTGCTACCGAGTGACAGTACCGAAGATGCAAATAGAGGTGTGGGTACTGTAGAGCCGGAAATGGGGATCCTAGAGGCAAATGTCAGAGGGTGTGACTAGAAATGTAAGTGAGAATCAGAGGGAGTGACTACATGCCAGTGTTGAGTATATACCTGAAGGGGTTGTGTCGATGTATGATGACCATGTACCTGCACACATGAAAACCAAATACCCGACATGAACAATATCTGAAGAGAATCAAATATATGAGCATGTATTTGATAAGTGTGAATATGTGCATGCGTACCTGATCAGGGTATGAAAAATGTTGTCTCGGGGGCTCAGGATGAAAAGAGGCCCATGGATTGTTGTGATGTATATGACGGGATGTTGATCCCGTGGCTGAAGATGGATCGAGAAATGGACACCTGGGGCTCTCGGAATGGTGAGTGGAAGTTTGGAAAAAAGGCCTATATATAGCTGTAGGGCCCACATTGCCACCTCATTTGTACTTGCTACTATAGAGATTGGATGAAAAGCATTAAGAAGAGATTGTGAGATTATGGGAGAATGAGGCATCTTATTGAGGACCCGCAAGCATCAAGTTATTGGTCTGATCATCCTGCATAGAATTAGGGTTTCATTTTTTGGGCAGGGGTTGTACGGAGGGCCGTATAGGGGTATTTAGGGGTGTGGGCCCCAGATGCGCGGGTGATCCACTAATAGGCGTGCACACATGTGCGCATGTCCACCAATTAGGCACGCATGTGAGCACCGGTAAGGGGGTAAAGGGCGCACACTATGGGCGCACCGATTGGTTGAACAGGCACGCATATGTGCGTGCCTGTCGGTTGAATAGACGCGCACATGTGTGCGCCCGTTGGTTGAACAGGCACACACATGTGCGTGCCTGTAGAGTGAATAGGCACACCTAAGAGCATGCCTACGCAGTGAACAGGTGCACACACGTGCATGCCTATGTAGTGGACAAGCGTGCACATGTGCGCGCCTGTGGGGTGTACAGGTGCGCATGTGTGCGCGCCTGTGGGTTGAACAACCGCGCCTTGGAGGCAAGGTTGACAGGTGTAAAAGGTGTCTTTTTATGTTTTTGATTGTCCATATGGTTGACTTAGGATGGTTTTATGTTGTGCAAGTGGGCTTCGGGCACGATGCCTATTGGTTGGCGAGAGCGGTATTGGTCCCAGTTGCAAGACATCGTGGCTATTGAGGAGCCAGGTGTACGTGTGACTTTGGCAGCCTGTGGGTTGCTGAAGTTCTTTGAGTGCCCCTTGATATGGGCATAAGAGTATCTCCTGCAGTTTCTTATCCAGATGTGGAGTCCAGACCTGCACTGCTTCATAGTGTGGGGAGAGTAGATTCCCTTCATTGCGGTGGAGGATGTTTATTTTTTGACTGAGCTCCCATTTTGGGGAACGCCCCTACCGGTGGAGCCGGTGCTACTGAGAGATACACTGCTAGTGACGGTGGGTCAGAGATATTGTTCAGGGCCGAACTATATGTCTGAAACAGTTGTGAGCATTGGGGTGATGGATGCCCTAGCGCATCGTTGTATAGCAGTGATTATTTGTGAGAGTGTATGGTTCGCTGGCGATGCAGCGGATCAACGATGGTCAGTTGATGGTGATGGAGAGAGTGTTGGCCGGTGAGAATTTCTCCTGGGGGCTTACGCTGCATTCCAGGATGATGGGGCAGCTGGACCACTGTCGGTCCACGGATATGGGAGAGTTTTCCTTCGGGTCCATCCTGGTGGCCTGGTTTCTGGAGGAGGTGTCGATGTTGCGCCCTAGGATTTTATTGGGTGCATCGGGGGTGCGAGAGCCGCAGCTGAGGCAATGGTCGACTGTGTTGCTTCGCCATGGTGGTGGCGAGGGTGGCCACTTCTTCACTGCAGAGGTGGCATAGGTATGGCGGAAGATGTCGCAGGTGATATTATGGTACCCCTATGCTGGGGTTGAATTCTAGGAGGATCTGGACATGGTGCTACCTCCAGGGGAGGTGTTTGACGGCCGAGGTATGTTGATGATGTTGATATGTATGTTTTTGTGTTTTTGAGATAGCATGCCATATGTATATGATATAGATGCTGATATTATCTGTTGTTTGTTTGTATGTGCAGATGTGGCACCTCGCAGGCGCGAGGTGGAGTTGCAGAGAGTGCCTTCTCTTTAGGAGCTGGAGAGACTGCCATGAGGAGAGAGACGTCGGTGTGAGGATGTCGCGGTGCGACCAACTGAGCCAGAGAGGGAAACGAGGAGACACCGGTTTGATGACCCTAGTGTTGGGCCATCACATGCTCCTTCGGCGGCTGCCGGAGTGGATTTTGAGGACATACGCCATCGTTTGGAGGCGGTGTTACAGGATGTGCCTGAGGGCATATGGTCTCGCATCCAGGATGAGGGTATCTTGGAGCAGTGCATGGGGGTTCTGCCACCATGGCGGGCCATAGTATGACGAGCATTAGTGGTTGGTGCTGCGATGACCGAACGACTTCCGTCGGGGCAGGAGGGACCGGTAGGGGGTGGACCACCACAGCCTGAGGGAGGGGTGGGTGGTGGTGGGCCACCACCGCCTCAGGGAGGAGTAGGCGGTGGTGCTCTAGAGGCACCCCAAGTGGTGCTCTATGCATTGATGTATATATATTTTTTGTATATAGGCTGGTGAGACCATTTTGTACCGAGGTGCTTCATTGGCCTGTGAATAGTTGTATTTTTTGTATGTAAACATTTGGATGGAAATGTGGACCTTTTGATATATACATGAGTATACATTTTTGAGATCTATGTGTTGTTTACATGTGTTTTGTTAATGTATTGATGATGTCTAATCTATATATGTGATGACAGTTTGTGTTATATGTTTATGTATGTTTAGAGGTAGCTTGATGTGATATATGCCAGTCTAACACAATATTAGCTAGGTTATCCGTAATTTGATTCAATTGTCTTGGAATATGTGTAAATGTAATGGAATCAAAATGTCGAGATAAAAGTCTAAAATGCAGGTATTTGCGAAAGAGACAAGGATCACGGATGTGGTACACATTGTTGAGCTGGAGTACGACTAGTTGAGAGTCGAGGAAGATGCTAAGGTGACGAATATGATGATGTTGGGCATCATCCAGGAGGCCGATGACGGCAGTGTATTCGGCTTGGTTGTTGATCGTTGAACCCAAACATATGCCACTCGAATGGATCATTTCATGTGAGGGGGTGTAGAGAGCCCAAGCGGTCGAAGTGAGATTTTATGTCCAACAGCTAGCGCCACTGGTGTAACCGATGTGGTAGGATGGTGGAGGAAGCATCTGTCAATAGCACAAAGGATAGTTTAGACGTGAGGGATGGAAAAAAGATTAAAAATGCTATAAAATAAATAACCTAAAGTAGAATGACTACGTTTAAGAGTAAAAATTCTTTAGATACAACCCATTGACGGGTTCTTTGAGAGAGAGGCCTTTGGGGGAGGCCAGGATGTATGAGCCTTTGGTGAGGTAATGATGGATAATGTATGGGTCATGCCAGAGTGACTCGAATTTTCCATGGCCAAAGGTATCATGAGCAATATCGTAAGCCAGGACAAGGTCGCCTTCGCAAAATGAGTGAAGGTTAACATGTCAATCAAAGGTAGCCTTGGATCATTTTTTAGCTGCCTCATTGTTCTATAAGGAAGATCGACGATCTTCATCCAGAGACTCTAAGTGCAGCAAGTGCTACTCCATTGGAGCAGTGTCGGGTAATAGCTCAATTGCGGTGTGTAAGGTGGGAATTTCTCACTCGATGCGAAGAGTGGTCTCAACCCCATGGACTAGATGAAATGGTGTGAAACCAATAGCTATTTTCATAGTCGTACGGTAAGCCCATAGCGTAGAAAATAACATATGGTGTCAATTGGTTTTATGTTTATTAACCATGTGTTGTAACATGGTCTTGAGGACTTTGTTAACTGCTTCAACCTATCTGTTAGACTGAGGGTAATATGGTGAGGCAAACTCATGAGAGAATCCTAATCGAGATGAGAGTTCGACGAAAATCTCATTCTCAAATTGTTTCCCGTGATCGGAAACGAGTTAGAGAGGAACTCCAAAGAAGGATATGACGTGGTTAAAGAAAAAACACGCTGCAGTGTCAACGGTGTTGTTGAAGGTGGGCATAGCTTCTGCCCATTTGGTGAAGTAATCGACGACAACAACAATGTATTTGTGACCATTGTTGGAGGGGGGATTACAAGTCATGAAGTCGATGCCCCATTTACAAAAAGGGCCGACAGTGATGACGGGATGAAGAAGAGCAGGGGGAGCTTGGGCTTTATTGGCGTAGAGCTGACATTGCTCACATCATTTCACGACATGTATGCAATTGTGAAACAAGGTAGGCAAAAAGTAAATGGCTCGGATAATATTTTGAGCGGTGGATATGCTCGAAATATGGCCCCCACATGCGCCGCTATGGCATTCGTTTAAGACTCTATCGACCTCATCAATAGTCAGGCATCGACGAAGAATGGTGTCGACTCCCCGCCAGTATAGGATGTCTCCGATGAGGAAGTAGCGGGGGGCCTAATGGCGAATACGATGATGATCATCTCATGAAAGGTGGTTACCGAACTTTTGAGTTCGGAGGTAGATGAGGAGGTCGTCGTACCAAGGATCATCCAAAGTGATGCAAAAGAGATGTTCGTCGGGAAAGTCGGTGTTTACAGGGGTATTGGTGGTGTCAGAGGGGAGGACCATGACAAGTTTGGAAATAACGAGGGCCTTCTTACTCTTAGGTGTTGAGAACTCGAGGTCGTACTCCTGAAGGATAACAATCCATTGAGAAAATTTGTCGTTAACTTGCCGACGACTGAGCAAGTGCTGCATAAAGTTGGAATCTGTGACCACCTTTGTTGTGCAAAGTAGAATGTAGTGGCACAATTTCTGGACTGTGAGGACATCTGCGAGAGCAAGTTTCTCTTCATGTTTATAATTCAAGGGTGGACCTAAGAGGTTTTTACTAACGTAATAAATGACATGCTCATGATTTTCATCACCTAGCTGGACGAGAACTCCTGCTACTGATACATCTCATGCTAATATGTAGAGGATATAGTCGCGATTGTAGTCAGGTTCACTGATTAAGGGTGCATTCGAGACTGCTATTTTAAGATCGTCAAATGACTATTGGGCATGGTCATCCCAGTGAAATGGGATGTCATGACGTAGTAAGCGAAGGAAACTATGTGCGCGTATGGCATAGTCTGTGACAAATTGTCGTAGAAAGTTAGCTTTGCCTTGTAGGCTTTGAAGTTGATGTAAATTCTGGGGAGGTGGAATTTTGGTGATAGCTTGGACTTTGAGAGTCTCCACGGTAATACCACTTTGAGAAACAATAAAGCTGAGGAGGCGCCCTGTGGTGACATAGAACACACATTTGAGAGGATTCAAACGGATGTTGTACTGACGACACCGTTGAAAGATGATTCGTAAATCATCAAGATGTTGGGTGTGTTTCTTGGATCGAGTTGTGAGGTCATCCAAGTAGGCGAGGATGATATGAGCTAGATCATGAAAGATGTATGTCATATCCCACTAGAAAGTTGTGCCGACATTCTTTAAGCCAAAAGGCATGACACAATATGCAAAAGTACCCCAAGGGGTAGTGAATGTGGTTTTATACTGATCGGCGGGGTGAATTTGAATTTGATTATAACCAGAGAATCTGTCCATAAAGGATAGAGCCTCATGGCCTTCGTAGTCGTCGATAATTTGATCGATGAAAGGAATTGGAAAGTTGTCTTTGGG
>SNQJ01S0020559.1:5007-26728 GCA_010110895.2 Picea sitchensis | reverse complement strand
ACTTCAAAGATCTAGAGGTAGTGTTATGTGTTTTAAGTATTATTGCATGTGCTAACATTGTAACAAGAAAACACTTGCAAGGGCACCTTAAAAGAGCACTTAACCTATAAAACATTGAGCAGAAAGTACATGACAGTTTGCTGGCCTAAAACAGCAATAGAAGACAACAAAACAGTTGAAACTTAGAGCCATACTAAGGTCAAGGACAGACCTTAGATGGCAGCCTCATAGGACCTCAAAATTTCAACATTAACGAATTTAACTTCCAACATGACGTCTAGCCATTTTAACAGTATTTAGGTTTAACCAGCTACCTATTACACATTAAAGTTGTTGAGTAAATGCAAGTTTAACAACGAACAAAATTAACTTTTCATTAAAAATGCCCTTGTTGTCTAATCAAGGCATGAATCATTGACAATAATGTAAGGACATGGTCTGACATGAATCAAATCATCGTCAATGTAAATGCTAAATCTATGTTGTCTTTAATTAAACAAATTTGTCCCTAAACATAAATTTACAGTCATTAATAAAATTGTTGCAATCGCTATCATTTAGATTTATTGTCATTAATTATTGTTGTTTAAATTTACTGTCATGTAATAAATTGACTGTCATCACGAGTATGTTAAATTTACTGTCATTTAAATTTACTGCCTTGTAAGGTAATTGTGTCATAATTTGAATGATTGATTGAATATTGTATTCTATAATTAACTTATATTTATATCACTTGATAAGTAAATATTGAACTGGCATCTAAGTTGTGTTGTTTAGTTCTCATATAAAATGGTTAAATTACAACATCGTTTTCCTGTAACTAAAAAAAGGGTGCTAGTTAACCCTTAACTGATCATACACATGCGCAAAACGAATGTACCAACCTCTTCTTCGCAGACCTTCAAAGTTTTTAGTACATTGTCTTGCAGTTCACCCAAATCAAGTAAACACTAATCTCATTCAAGTAATATATCTACTAAATAATGCCATATTTCAAGAAGAATGGAAATCCTGAGACTAGTGTAGATTTCCAACGCTGAGTGCGCAAGGTTCCAATCCTGAATTTATTTTATCTTTAGATCTGTTACCTAAATAAGGCATGGATTTTTATTCTCAGGGTCTGAGGGTGATTGGCCTTATACTTTTGGGCCTGGTATTTTTATGAAATTAATTCTACTTATTAGAGTTCTACTATATTCTAGACTCAACCAATGACGATTTAGTTGATTTTCAAAACCCTTCAGATTATTTTGAGCGATGGTTAAAACGATTCATTTCTATTGAGAATTCGTTGGAAAATTTATCGATTTCCTTGTTGTATATGTTTTTTTTCAAGTCCCCAACGATCCTATTATTTGAGGCTTCAGTGTTGTGGGCACAATCATCTGCTATATCTAGTGCTTCGTTGTCGCGTAGATGGTATCCTTATGAGTTATAATTTCTAAGGGAATTCGTGGTGCTAGGGTTTCCAAATCATGGTCACCTCCAACAGAAAAGTCACTGGGAAAGGAGAGGCATTCGTTGGGCAAATGATTCAATCGAAGTCACCCCCAAGGCATAAAAATCGTGTGAAACAAAGAGGGAAAAATGATGTGCATAAATATATTACAAGTGTAGTCTAAAGGGTAAAATCGCAGCCACAGTAAGAACCTATACCTTTACACATGAGAGAAAAAACTACCCTTGTTACTAAATTATATAAAATGTTGAAGGGAACTGTGAGAGTAATTTGTGAAGAAAAAACACTAATCTAACCAGGAATACAGCTAACTGCCACAAGTATAAAAAACAATTCATGAAATCTAACCCATGAATGTCAAAATCGTGGGTAATAATCTAATAAATATATACAAGACTGCCCTATACAATTCCATAAAACATTGTCCCAAAATTTACTGTCAACACTAAATTTGTCCAATTCAGTCAATAAAAATAATCCCTGACTTTACCAGGAAAAATTCGCTATCAAGTAATGTAAACTGCAGAGGGAGAATGCAAGCCAGAGGTGAGAGAAGCACAGGGAAAATATCATGGTTGAATATATTGAAATTGTAGAGAAGGAAAATTTCAGTTAATGAATTAAATTGTAGAGCGAACATCGCCCGTTTGCAAGGAATCAATTCAGATTAAAAGGAAATAAAAGTAAATCAACCATCAAGACATAGGTAAAATGAAAGGAAAAAATGTCGTAGTAATAGTAATAGAATTCGACCATCAAACAGTAAGAAAAGAATAAAACACAGTCCAGAGTGGCCCAAGGCAGAGTAAAAAAAAACTTCGCCATCAATCAATAAATTGCAGGGTTAATTATTCACATCAAGGTGCAAGACAAACACTCAACCTGGAACAATCAACAGGGGCAGACAGCTAGGCAGAAGCATCCTTCGCTCATCATACATGCACATAAAAGCAGGGCGTTAGAATCTATAGGTCTATTAACACCGAAGTGACAACCATCAATCCGGCTCCTGGCCGACAGCTCAGGCGAGGACTGATGAGCTAGGGAAGAGGGAAAAGTAAAAAGCACAAACTCATCACAAATAAATAAAACCATAGGATGGTCACAACATTCAAGGATTGATTTCCAAGGGAATCAAGTCGAGCAACAAGATTAAGGCTAAGGAAATTTAAGTTCTCGATTAAAATGCTAAGTTCAACACCTTCTTTACATAGTTAAAAATACAGAAATGAAGGCATAAGGTTTATAATAATCTAACATGTAGAATACAAGCAAGCGTACCATAGCCCAAGTTGCCCGCTCCGAGTCGTTTTCCCGCACGCTCCTTGCAGCTCCCGCTTACCGACCGATGAGACTTCACCGGTACCTCCCAGCCAATTTTAGGGGTACTCTTCTTCCCCCTTATCCCCCTGAGCCGCAAAGGGGCCACACACACTAACCCAAATAACAACTAGCTCCCAACTCACCTCACAAGGCCGAGGTACCACTCCTCACCAAGATCGGTATCCCAACTCCCACAAGCTAAGTCGGTCAAGTCTAAAATTTTGCAGCATAACGTTATGCATAACAGAAGAGATCCATCCTCCTCCTTCTCCCTTCTTTATATAGAGTTTCTAATTCATTTTATTTCCCAAATTCCCATTTAATTTAATTCCCAATATTTGATTCAGAAAAATCCTCCCTGTACATGTGTCACCCATCCCCTTCATTGCACTAGAAATTAATTTCATTAATTAATTAATTACTCCTATTTCCCTCACCCACCTAAAAGCATTCCTAGAATCTCTCCTAGGTGTCCTCATACTCCCTTACACATTTTAATGACTTACCCCTTTACTAATTTACTAGTTGAGTTTAATTTAGAAAGTTCTTAAATGCTAGATACCTTACTAAGTTAGTCTTTCTGCGTTTTCCTTATGTTTCCCGCTTTTTCCTAGTTTCCTAATTCTTTTAAATTTCCCTCTTTCCCTTTTCATTTAAAACTCAAATTGGCAAGTGTAGAAAATTACATTTTCCCCCTTTTTCTTTTTAATTAGTAAATTTTTAATTAGCATATGTAACAAAACAATTATTTCCCCCTTTTGCCCCTTTTTAAATTTTATCCCCCAAAATATTTTTTATAAATTAATTGAATTGCTTACCCCCTTCTCGTCACATGATTACTGATTATTATTATTATTATTTATTTATTTATTTTTATATAAATATATGTATACTTTTTATCACAAGTACCACTTAGACCTAGACTTTATTTTCCTAAGTTGGGCGACATTTTATTAGGGAAATTGTTTTAAATCTTTCTCATCACATTATTCGTTCTAAGGCCATATAGGTTTATTCATTTATTATTTAACAACGCAACATGCCCTCCAGGATGCACTAGGTGCTCCAAGGGTGCCACTCGCCTCATTCTGTTTCCCTTGCACGACGTTCCCTTCATGACGTACTTCGTGCTCCAAGGGTCCCACTCACCTCTTGAATGACTTTGTTGACATCAAAAACCCCTAGAGTCAATACTCCGCCAGGTGATCCTGTGGGAGACTAAGGGCCTCTAAGGAATAAGGCCACTGCCTTATTGCGCACCCCTTAGGATCATCGTGAGAGACTGTCGTTGTCAGCCCTCACGACATTGTGGGTCTTTTCGAACTAGGTAATCGTTAACCTACAATTCGATCCATGACGAGAGTGCTAGTAGGCTGTGGCAGGGATTTTGTCCACACCTCTCCCTCAACGTCTCTAGTTATCGTGCGTGACCCCTCTACTCCACATGCGATTTTGGTCGGCAAGCTATCAACTTGCATCATCAACTTGCATCGTCAACTTGCATCATCAACAAATCATGTCAAAAATAATATCCATAATCATATCATCTAATCAGATGCACAAATGTCATATATACAACAATCAAACCCCAATATTCCACTCCCCTACTCGATCCAGAGTCGAAGGGGTTTCATTGATGCCTCTACATCCTTGAATTCCAAAATCCTGGACACTCAGGAAAACCGAGTCAATAGAACCTGTCTATGTCAATATAGCAAAATAACATGTCATCAATTCATAACACCTCATAATCATAATCAAATTCCCAACAGTATAATAATCTGGATCACTTGCAAGCAAGTGTCCTCAAAGAATAAGTTCGCTCAGTGTACGAAGAGTGGGGTGTTATAGCCGAAGTGTGTAACCTTGGGGTGCCCTAGTATTATTTGAGAAGAAAAAGGATGGAACATTGAGACTTTGCATTGACTTCAGGCAGTTGAACAAGGTAACTGTGAAGAACAAATATCCTTTTCCAAGAATAAATGACCTCTTTGATCATATGAAAGATGCAAAAACATTCTCGAAGATTGATCTCAGGTCAGGCTATCATCAGGTAATAATTAAAGAAGAAGACATCAACAACTAGAAACATATAAGTGTTCTAGGGAGGAGGCACCCAAACCCTGGTGATGAAGGTGTTGGAATTTTTTATCAAGTATAAAGTTGGTATTTGTTGTTCATGTTTAATATATTTATGAATATCTCTCTACCCCCCAAATCATGGTGCAATTTATTTGATGATTTAATTTTAATTTATAATTTGAGGATGAATTAACATCTTGATGTAAGTTAGAATTAGGGCACAGTGAATTTATGTTATATTTCTACGTGTTTATCATAATTAACATTTATATGTCTATTTGGATTTGAGGAAGGTTTGTTGTTGGTGTTGTATGTAGGTCTAAAGAAAATATTGGAATTAAGTCTTTGGATCGCATATAAACTTCATAAAGTGATTAACCATTTGATCACATGTATTCTTCCATCCTCTTATGTTAGGTATTTACCTTTTGTAACTAACTCACTCATTCTAGAAATTTGATAGTTATCTTCTATTTTCCCTATTAGTGATTCACCCTAAGTCATTGGGGATTTTCCCATAAAATGTAATTGGAAACTTTGTTGGAGAACTTTTTGAGTTGTCCCTTTTAGTTTGTCTCTCCTCCATTTATATAGTTTGTCAAATATTAAATTGAATCTTACCTATCTCATTTTCCTTTTTTGTTAGTGTAGAATCCAAAAAGTTTCAGTTTTGGCATGTTTGTTGATTTGTTTTGTTTTTTTTTTACTTCTGCATGTGCATGTATTTAGTTACATATGTGGGTCCCTATGACATTATATCAGTAAACACATGGGTGCACGTAGGTTTCCTTAGCGAAACCCACGAGTATATTTTGTAAATTGAAAAAATCATTATAGGTTTGGAATTTGCTTGCCCAATTTTGACTTTATATATGCAAGATTATCCCCTCTTTTTCTTGTTTAGTGGGTTATGTGTGTACATTAATTTTGGTATAACTGTAAATTCCTTGGGGTGACACCATTTATTTCTAGTGTTTTGAGTGTGGGATGAAATCTTGTATCCCTTGCCCATATGTAAACACTTGACCCTTGACTGTTCTTTCCATTTTCCTTTTGCGAATTGGTAACCTTAGGGGCTATTCCTAGGTTTTTTCCTAAGTGATTGAAAGTGGGAAGTTCTTGTTATACTTGAGACAAACACATAACCTCTGCCTCATTTCCTTTGGCCCCATGTCATCAATATTGTTTTTAGAGACAATCGAATCATCTATCATCTATTCTATGTCTTTGATCACTCCAGTCTTTGAGATAATGCCATCATATTTGACATGTACGTCCTATAGCTAGAACTCAACTTCTTCAAGTATTTTCTAGTGACCTTATTGAATATTTTATTCCTTCTCCTTTTGAACCTACAATGTGATTCCATTAATCAATTTCTTATGTCCTTCTTCATGTCTAGTTTGCATTTCTAATTTTACCTCATTAGTATTTAGGGGTTCCTCAACCTTCATGCAAATTTCCTCTTCAATTCTTTTTGGCCATACTCTCTTCAATTTTCCTGGTAATATCTTCATCCTTATTATTGATACCTTATGTAGAAACCTTCTCACATTCTTAACATCGTTAAGAAGATCTTGATGATGTTTACATAGCCTTTTGATTTCCTCATCTTTCTTTTTCAATTCTTCACTTGACTCATTTTTTACTTGTTTTAATTTTTGAACCAACATCAACAATTCTTTATTAATGGAATGACACTCCTTAATCTCTCATTATATTTCTTCATTATCCTTCTTCAATTTGGAAATTTCTTCTTTATCTTCATCTCCCCTAAATATAGGTATTGTCATTGGTCCTTATTTGGGTTCAATTGAAACTCTTGTATTCTAATTCCCAAATATTTAATATTTATCCCAATTTGTAAAAATAGCTTTAAAATCATATTATTATTTCCTCTTTCCAATGGCTTTTGAATCACCACAATCCGACCTTGTAGTCAAAAGTTATGCTAGTTTTAGTTAGCATATTTTTTAAAACCTCGATTTGGATATTGTCATGCTAGCCAACCTTGCACCTAATGTAACTCCCAAATTTAAGCATGAATGAGTTTGAAATTTTGATCAATAATATCCTAGAATATCTTCTTTGGTGGACTCAATATGGATCTCAATATCTTCAAATATGATTGTTTTGGGCCAAGAACATCCATTTGAGACTAGTTTTAGGACTAGTAAAAAATCGTGACTTAAACATCTTGTAACTTAAAAAATATAGTGACCTAGAATATGGAATTTTGACATGATGTACTTTGCTTTGTCATCTTTGCACCATGGAAACTTTGATTTTTGAAAATTTCCTTGAAAAATTAGAATGAAAATGGTAAGATTGTTTGTTTGAAGGAGCCAAACCCAAGGATCATCCTCTTTGATACTAAATGTTTGTACCAAATACTTAAGATTGCATAATAAACCTTGTTACACACAATGTACACAAGATGTAAATGTGGATCACAAATCCAAAAAGTATAATAGAGATGAGCTACATAATAACTCGTTATAGAATAGGGGAACCTCCTCCAACTACTCCAATACATTCATTTATTCAAATCACATGCTCCTCTTCATAATGAATATATTGACATTTATATACATTCTCACTCATTGCATATGTGGACCTTTATTAGTTTGACCCCTATTGCATATAAAATTACCCCATTACATGTACATTTAACCCCATATATTTCATCCTTGGGATCATATTAAACATGAAGATAGTGTTTGCACACACATATATGCTTATCAAACAACCAATTGCGACAACCTATGATGTTCAAAATTTGTACAAAATAATAAAGTGCTAGCCATTTCAGCTTACATCTCTCCAACTTCAAAATACAATGATGACTAATTCAATATTAGCTTGCTTGAATGGAAAATAAACAATTACCCCATTTTTGCTATAAAACTTGACTATATTGAGTGATTCACCTAGTTTTGAAATTAAGTATGTTGCGGGGGTCACTTAGTAAAAACAATTTGAAACATGTTCTTTCATGAACTTACAAAATTGCTCATATTTTTAAAATGTATCACTTCCTCTTCTTATTTATTCTCCCCTAGTTGTAAATCTCTTCATAATTTTTAATAATCCTGCATGGAAAGTTTACTAATTTATAGCAAAACATTGTATGATTGGTTAAAATTGTATGCTCACAACTAATTTTAAAATCTCCTACCCCTATTTATTAATGGTTATACGAAAATATATATTGATAAAAATAAATATCATGTGTATGGATTAGGTAATATTTATTAGAATTCTAGTGTGACCCCTATTAATCCTTTTTGGGTCTAAACTTTTTTATTCCACCAAAATTTTGCATATTTTAAAGGTTCAAAAATAGACTCATTGCATATTTTAAAGGTTCAAACATAGTTTGATATGTCGATTTCTTCATCACACAAATGTCTAGGGTATACTTGGTTGCAAGGATAACAAGGATGATGGAGATATGGAATACCAATTTATAAGAGGTAAAACATTCCACTAGTCTATTAGCATTTTTCAATGGTAGCTTTGGTCTCCTTTCGTATAGATGTGTACACTTTCAATTTGGTTTTCTTCTTGGAAGCTCAATGGCATGAAAATTGTCTATGCATATGCATCATCTTCATTACATTAACCTATGGGATTTGGTTCATTGATAACCATCAATATTTTCTTGTATAATTTTATTATTGAACAAGACATCAATATTTATTTCCATGGTCAGTTTTTTTTTTGCTTTATAATCAAGTTATTTATTGACAAGTTGATTTTCTCTTTATCTCAAGAAAATCCATACTCTATTGTCAAAATTATGAAAGGTTGATCTTCTCTTTTATCTCAAAAAAATTGGAAGACCTTAACCATTTACTATGTATAACTTAAAGTTTATGTTTTTTTTTCAAAAACACAAACATTAATAATATATGATAATAAATAATAATAATTTAATTTTAATATTTTGATTTAACCAAACATTAAATTGATGTATAAAACCTCTTTGTTTTATAAATTTGTAAATGCATTAACTGTTAAATATATATGCAACCTCAACAGTCTGACTGTACACTGCCAGTTGTCCTGGCCAGTTGTACAATCGTTCTTGATTTGCTTGAGCCTATTTAGCTTAGCTTTTTGTCCTTTTCTGAATATTCTCTATTCTCAATACTCAATACTATTGTGCTATACTCATTTTCTTTTTTTCTTTCCCAATTCTATCTTCTTGTTCTCATTTTGTCATGGTATCAGAGCTTCAGACATAAGCCACTTCACATAGTATGGAGAGCATCCTGATCCTAAGAAGCAGAGAACTTACATTGTTTATGAGAGCACACAGGACGCAATATTCTTCACAATTATTGGAGAACAGGACGCAGTTCGTGATATGCTCAAAAGATCGTTACAGACAACAAGCGTGAAGAAGCAGAGCAACTGCAGAAGGATGCAACGTTTAAAGAATCTTGGAGAACAGTCCGCTAAAGGAGAATGGAGACATCAGTTCACTCAAAATATCGTTGGAAACATCACAACGTGTGGAGGAAAACCTATGGGAAGAGAATTGAAGGACAAAAATTAAAGATCCGTGAGTTTTTTAAAGAATTTGTGAAAGATTCACAAAATTCCTTCTTAAGAAGAAATTCTTTGTTCATACAGTAAAAGACAAGCTTAGTAGCTGTAAGATCGGCCCTATGAATAGATCTGAGCCATTAATAAAGCTCAGAAAAGATGAGGAGCACGCAGAAAAGGAGAACGTGTTTCAACTATCAGATCAAGGTGAGAGAAACAATAGTCGTCAGATCAAGAAAAGGTGCGCAAGCTTTAATCGCCAAAGTTTTTCGAAACTTCACGTATTCAATGATTTCGTGCAAAGGTTGCAAAGGAAAGTGGACTTGAAAAGTCTCAAAATGCAAAGTCCCGATTCATAGGTTTGATCTGAACCATTGGATCACAAGAGGAGCGTGGATCGTAGATATGGTCTCGAGGAACTTCGCAAAATCAGGAGTCGGAAGAAGAGAGGTGAGCAGTCCTCTAACTTTGCGAAATGCAAAGTCCCGAAACATGAAAGAACAAAGTCACGAAGTGGATCTCGACCACTGGTTGGAGGAGAGATCTGGATCGTTGGATGTAGCATTGGATTAGCACTTCGTTGATTCGCAAATCGGAAAAGCTCGAGGTAAGAGTTGTGAAAAATCGCAAAGTCTGAGTTCACGATTTGATCTCAGCCGTTGGCTAGAAGGAGAGATATAGACTGTTGATATGGAAAGCAAACAGTTGGGGTTCGGGTTTTAGAAGAAAGGGGCGAGTTGATTTCTAGAGTCACTGGATGCAAAGTCCCAAAGTGCGAAGAGGAGATCTGAACCGTTGGATAATGCAAAGTCGTGGGCCGTTGATCTGATGTGAGCACAATTTCAGGTTTCGGAAGAAGAGAGCAAGCAATCTTTCGACAACGTGAAGTCGCAATGCGCTCATAAGTTGGACCCCTGGTCGTAGCCGAAGGTCACATCGTGGAAGTCAAAGGGAAGGAGCTAGCACTCACTAGACTCTAGTTCGTGAATCGGGAGTCAGGAGAGTCGGGGTTACTCGCAGCAGAATACCTGAGGTTTGAGGTCATGAAGCACCTATTTTTCATCCCATGGTCACATGAGAAGATGAACTTTAATTTTTTTTTGGTTCTCGAGTAAACTCAAAAAGCCCGATTGCACCATTAGAGGAGTTACAATTTCTACTGTTGCTAAAGAATAGAGCTCAGAGCTCTAAATCCGTAGATCTCACCCTCGGATAGTCAGATCCAGTCAGATCGAAGCTAAAGAAGTGGTCTACCCCACATTTTTCGGTTCGAAGTCACTGAGATAACTTCGCAGACCTGGTTTTACGCGTAGGAAACAAGTACGCAAACAAATCTTTAAACAAGTTTTTTTTGTTTAATTTTTTTCTTCTTCAAAGATGGCCACCTCGAGCAATTTAGGACCAACACAAGGACCTATTCTTCTTGGAAAGAATTATGAGTTTTGGTCTCTTAGAATGAGATCCTTCTTGCAAGCACAAGAATGTTGGGATCCGGTGGATCTTGGATACGTGAAACCAGATCTAGCAGACCTTGTTGCCATGACCAACCAACAAAGAACTGCTCAGGAAACACAAAGGAACAGAGAGAATAAGGCAAAATTATGGATTCAAAATTTCATGGATGAATCGATTTTCTCAAAAATCACAGGCGTTGTTACTTCAAAACAGGCCTGGGACATCCTTAAATCATCTTACCAAGGAAATGACAAGGTCAAAAAAGTCAAACTGCAGACCTCGAGGACTCATTTTGAGACTTTAAAAATGTCTGAGTCTGAAAAAATTGATCAGTTTATGACTAGAGTCATGGAAATCGTAAACCAGATCAGATTGACTGGTGAAGTCATCCCTGATCAACGAATTGTTGAGAAAGTCCTCAGAAGTTTACCAAAGAAATTTTAAATGGTTGTTACAACCATCCTTGAATCCAAGGATCTGTCAAATTTTTCAACAGATGAATTAATGGGTTCCCTGTTGACACATGAGACCAGACTACATCTTGAAGATTAGTCAATAGTCAATGCCTTCAAGACTCAATTCTATTTCAGTAGAGGCAGAGGCAGAGGCAAAGGTCATCAAGGAAGAAGGAGAAGTCCAAGTAACCATCACTCAAATGAAGGTCATAGAAAACAGAACCAGAATCATAATTTCCAAGGTTACAGACAACAGAACCAGAATCAGAATTTCTAGCCTCAAAGAGGCAGAGGAAGAAGATCAAATGAAAAATCAAGCATACAATTCTATTACTGCAAAAAGTTTGGGCACTATTAATCTGAATGTCGGAAGAAGAAAGAAGATCAGCTCTCAGGCAGAGCACATGTCTCAAATCATGAAGGAGAAACCTCAGATGGTATGTTTCTCTCTTGCCACAAGACTGAAGAACAACATAAAGATCTCTGGTTGCTGGACAGTGGTTGCAACAATCACATGACAGGTAACAAAGATTTAGTCTCATGCATTGATTCTTCAATTTCATATGATATCACAATTGGAATGTCTATCATGTTCCAGATCTGACACATAATCTGTTAAGTGTAGGAAAGCTAATTGAACATGGGTATAAGGTACTTTTTTAAGGAGCATCCTATAGGATTTATAATAAATCCCCCAGCAAAAAAATGATTTCTGAAATCCACATGACTAGGAATAGAATGTTTCCCCTGACCCTCAGAATTGAAAATCTGATCCAATCATATGCACAAAGTTCATCCACCCCCAATGAAACTATGGTTTGGCATACAAGATTTGGACACCTACCATTTCATATTCTAAGTCTTCTACAAAAGAACTCCATGGTCAAAGGTCTCCTTGTCTTCAAAGAGCAACATCCCCCATGTGAATCTTGCATTCTTGGCAAACATAAGAGAACTAGTTTTCCACAATCCTCCACTCAAGCCAAACAACACTTAGAGTTGGTTCACACTGACCTATGTGGA
Organism: Picea sitchensis; assembly: GCA_010110895.2. Taxonomy (NCBI): domain Eukaryota; kingdom Viridiplantae; phylum Streptophyta; class Pinopsida; order Pinales; family Pinaceae; genus Picea; species Picea sitchensis. Next base: position 14,374 of record SNQJ01S0020559.1, on the reverse strand, counting down.
CCAATGCATACATAGTCAATATGTTGTAGAGATTATTTTCTAACATTTATTGATGACTTTAGCAGGAAAATTTGGATCTATTTTCTCAGACACAAGTCTGAAACTTTTGCAAAATTCAAAGAATTCAAAGAAGAAGTTGAAAAATAGAGTGGCAAATATCTAAAATCTCTCAGGTCAGATGGAGGAGGAGAATACAGCTCCAAAGAATTTGCAAATTTCTGCAAATCACAAGGAATCATCATGCAAACTACAACTATGTATACTCCACAACAAAATGGAGTGGTTGAAAGGAAAAACCAGACAATAATGAACATGGAAAGAAGCCTACTCAAAGAGAAATGTCTTTCAAATACATTTTGGGTTGAAGCAATAACATGCTCAGTTTATCTTCTGAATAGATCTCCAACCACTAGTTTAAAGATGAAGGTCCCTCAAGAAGCATGGAGTGGGACAAAGCTAAATGTTGCACATCTCAGGACATTTGAATGCATAGCATACGCTCACATCCCTTCTGAATTAAGGAAGAAACTAGATGATAGAAGTGAGAAATGTATCTTTATTGGCTACAATGAAACATCAAAAGCATATAGGCTCTACAATCTAATATAAGAGAAATTGATTCTCAGCAGAGATGTAAAATTTCTGGAAAATCAATTCTGGAACGAGTCTGAAAATCAGCCAATGAACAATCAAGATCCATTGATGTCACATCTTGAAGATAGAGAGAATTCAGGACAACAAACACATCAACCTATTCTTCCAAGATTGAAGGTACAAGGACAACCTGAAAGTTCTTCGGATAACTCTACTTCAAGCAGAAATTCATCCTCTGAACTTCCAATTCAGAGAACTCAAAGTTTGAGAGAAATCCATCAGTGGTTGGATGACATTGATCAACACAATCTTTTTGCATTAATGTCATGTCAACCCACATCTTTTAAAGATGCAGCTAATGAGCTACATTGGGTTCAAGCCATGAACCAAGAGATTGACTCCATCGAGAAGAACAAGACATGGGATCTTGTTGATTGCCCAGACACAAGAAAAGTATTGGTGTCAAGTGGGTTTACAAAACTAAACTTAATAAAAAAGGGCAATTTGAAAATCACAAGGCATGACTTGTTGCCAAAGGATTCTCACAACAACCAGGTACTGATTATGGTGAAGCTTTGGCTCCAGTAGCAAGATTAGACACTGTAAGGACTCTCTTAGCCATAGCAACTCAACACAAATGACAAGTATACTAGATGGATTTCAAGTCAACTTTCCTTAATGGTGTCTTAGAAGAAGAGGTCTATGTGGATCAACCACCTAGATTTGAAGTCCAAGAGAAGCCAACCAAAGTGTATCGGTTGAAGAAAGCCCTGTATGGCTTAAAGCAAGCTCCAAGAGCTTGGTACAATAAAATTGACACTTACTTGATCAAAAGTGGTTTCAACAGAAGCCAAAATGAGCCAACTTTATACACCAAAATAGATCAACACGATAAAATTCTGATTATATGTTTATATGTTGATGACATGATATATACTGGAAATTTTGAGTTGACTAGTTTTAAACATGCCATGCAATCCGAGTTTGAGATGACAGATCTTGGCATAATGAAATATTTTTTGGGGATTGAGGTTGATCATTCAACCAAAGGAATTTTTGTCTGTCAACAACAATATGTAGTAGACATCATCAAAAGATTCTGCATAGAAGACTGCAATCCAACACAAACACCTATACCCTTAGGCACAAAAATGAGCAAGCAAGATGAAGGCCCTACGGTGGATTCTACCATGTACAAAAGTTTAGTAGGCAGTTTGTTGTATCTTACAACAACTAGGCCTAATATTATGTATGCAACCAACCTTGTTTCCAGGTTTATGGAATCCCCCAAATATTCTCACTAGAAGATGAAGAAAAGGATTTTGAGATATGTTGCTGGAAATCTCAATTTTGGCTTATGGTACACTCAGTTTGATGATAATCATCTCTTTGGCTACACAGACAGTGATTTTGTAGGAAGCCTAGATGACAGGAAAAGCACCTCAGGACATGCTTTTCACCTAGGCACGAACCTGATTTCATGGGCATCAAAAAAGCAACCAATTGTATCCATATCTTCTACAGAGGCAGAGTATGTCGTTACTACCTCAGCTTCCTATCAAACTGTGTGGCTGAGAAGAATATTGAATGATATGCCACATACAGAAAATGAGCCAACTCCTATCTTCTGTGACAACACCTCAACAATTGATCTATCCAAAAATCATGTGTTTCACAAGAAAAACAAGCATATTTACACTCATTTTCACTTCATACACAAGCTAGTCAATAATGGTGACATAGCACTTCAATTCTGTGGCTCTCCAGATCAACTCACATATATTTTTACAAAGCCATTAGGAAAATCCGTTTTTGATTTTCAGAGACAACACTTGGGCATTATCAGTGCTGATGTTTGTAACTGTTGAATTTAAGAGGGAGTGTTAAATATATATGTAACCTCAACAGTCCTATTGTACACTGCCAACTGTCCTAGCCAGCTGTACAATCATTCTTGATTTGCTTGAGCCTATTTAGCTCAGCCTTTTGTCCTTTTTTGAATATTCTCTATTCTCAATACTCAATACTACTGCGCTCTGCTAATTTTCTTTTTTTCTTTCCCAATTCTATCTTCTTGTTCTCATTTTGTCATTAACAATGTAATATATATAATTTATAGATTTGGTCAACATGGAGGATTTTTCCTCATATATATATATATTCCATCTAAAAATACAAATTACAATAAATATATATATTCCATTTAAAAATACAAATTATAATAAATATATATATATTCCATTTAAAAATACAAATTATAATAAATATATTTAATAAGTAGATTAAAAAAACTCAAACCATATGATTTTATCAATATTTTATATTATTTATTGATTTGAGAACAATTTGTGTCATGGTAATATTTGAATAGTAAAATGTTGGTATAGATTAATAAAAGTTTTAACCATTATATAAAGTCAAGAATCATATAGAGATAATGTTGGTATAGATTAATAAAAGTTTTAACTATTATATAAAGTCAAGAATCATATAGAGATAATGTAGGTATAGATTAATAAAAGTTTTAACCATTATATAAAGTTAAGAATCATATAGAGATAATGTTAAATGTTACCTAGTTTATGAAGACCATATCTAATACTATGTAATTAATTAATTAATAAATTGAGATAAATTATAATTTTATATCTAATACTATGTAATTAATTAATTAATAAATTGAGATAAATTATAATTTTATGATTCTTTTATTTATTATTATTATATATGATGAAAATCAACAATATTACAAAGTTTGAAAATTATTATTTTTATATTAATAATTATTTAATTAATTTAAAAAAAAAAATCTCTAAATATTAGTTATAATTTCTTTTTAAATAAATAATATTTTAATTATAAAAAAACAAATAATTTAAACAATTTATTAAAACAAAAGTTATTTTAAATATTGAACCTTAATAATTTATTAAAACAAAAAAGATTTTCGAGAATCCTTGTTTATAGAATTATAATTCATTAAAAATATATATAATTAATAATATCAATATTATAATATTATAACTTGACTCAAAATAATATACCAATAAAAGATACATCTTTGTTGATTAATCAATATTTTGTAAGAATTTGACATATATCAATGGTTTTTTTCTTAAGAATTTGACTTTATGTAAGAATGAATCTTTGATGACTATATTTATCCTTATCTTTTATTTATATTATATTTTTAATTTTTTAAATATAATATTTATTATTTATAATTTTTTAAAATATTATATATATAATATTTTAAAATAATAATTTTTATTAATTTTTTTAATATATATTTATCATTTTCCTAATTTTTAAAATAATTTAATTTTATTTGACTTAATATATTTTATTTCATTTCTCTAAAATATAAAATATAAAATTATGACATATAATACTTCTTACATACATTAAATAATATTTTACAAAGTAACCCATTTCTTATACTTTTTGGCTTTCAAAGCTTTATATTAATCATAAAAAAATATTTTATTTTATTTCTGTAAAATATCCAAGCCATAGATCTGCGGTGAATAGGCCGTTATAAAAAAAATCCAGTAAAGTAACATCAAGCTAAACCTCTAACGTAAATATAAAGGAATAATCAATAAGATACAAACAATGACAACATCTGATATGTATCTAAAATTGCAATTGGTGTATTTGAGTCATTAACACAGATTTTATGTCAATCCGATCCGGTTTCTGAGAGAAATGGGAGGAAAAAGGGGTGGCGGCCCACCCTAGTCTTATTATCTCCGAGCGAGCCGTAAAACTGGATTACTTCCAATCCAAAACCCTCCCTTCTATGAATGAGAGTAGGCTCTAACCTGGACTCGAGGACGCAGAAGAAATAGCCGCCTTCTCCTTTTGTTTCAGGGACGAAGAAATAGCCCTCTCAACCAAATTGCTGCACCTGCGCTTGCTAATGGTGCTGGATCAACTGTCTCAACTGCTTCCACTGGATCCAATGCCACCGTGGAGCTTGCCGAACCCTCGCCGAATCCTTGCGTCTGCGCCCCGTGGTTCTCTCTAAACCGTCAGATATTTGTCACATGTCTCCTTTCAGACCGTAGGATCAACACCACTTTAGCCGTCGGATCTATGCCACGTGGAGCATGAAGATGTAGAAACCGTACCATTTTCGTCGTACGGTCGGATCTATGCTAAAATGGTCTCTTGCTAGGTGGAAGTATACTCAGTACAATGTTTTGATATATTGTAACACAAGTATTAAAAAACTTAAATAGGTTTACAATGTGTCCAAAAGGGAGTGGATCAATTAAGCTTTACTGATCCAACCCAAACAAAGTGATTCTTGATAAGTTTTAAGGAGCTAGTCATTGATATCCTTAGTTTTAAGATAGGTTGATCTTTGAATACGAAATGGAGCATATTGATATTAGAAATGAGCCATAAACTTCACTTGATATATCCTTGATGCGCATATAATTGGAAATGTAATCCTATCATTATCAATAATGATAGTAACAAACCATTGCCAATGGGTCGACAAGGTATTAAACCATCCATAAGGTCTCATTCATGTTGTGGTCTACTCCACTTAAATAACATGTTAAAAAATATTGAGCCTAAGGAAAATACCAAAAGAATTTGGCAAAATAGTTAACCCTTAGCCCTAAAACCTAAACTAAATGAACTCTGTGATATGGTGCAATTCTCAACCCCAACCTATTTCTTAAAGAAACTTCTATAACAAACACACAAAACAGTTAAAAGGAGAATAAAAAATAACCAATAACACTAGAGCTATTAATGTCAAGATAAATAAATGAAATATATGGAGTAGAGAGACTTCTTGTCTTTGGAGGGGATGATATCTCTCTTTCCCTTGTTGTGATGGGTTGTAGGATCAAAACTTCTAAGGTATGAGGGAAACTATGCCAATGAATATGCCCTAGGATGAATCAATCAAACCTATAACATTGGATACAAGTTATCCAAAGTAGTCCTTATATAGGTGCTCGAAATGATAGGTGCAAGGCTCAAGAAACCATAAGGGCTTGAGAGAGGTGTAAGAGAATTAGTTGCTAATTTAATTGTGTACCTATAAATTAAATTTTCCAAAGATGGAAGAGTTAAATCTCATTTAAGGGAGATTACAAAGATGAATTGAATGGTATAAATAGGTGAAGGAGAAACCTTAAGGCATAAGAGACTCTTGGATTAATTGTTGGGGTACATAATTCATATGAAAATGTCATATTTCATCTATTATATATGTGCCATGGATTTGGTATAATGTTACCACAAGTTTGAGGTCCAAAATGACCTTTTTATTAAATATGTTTCTTGTAGGTTGATAATCATAGTAACCCAAGGAAATCCATGATATAGTTAGTGCCAAAAGATAATCTAGTTTTAGGGAGTTTAATTCAAATTAGCTCTATAAATAGTAAGTCCCAAATGGGTTGGGGTGGCTATGGACCTAAACTAAAGAATCCTAAGTGACCAAAAACTCAATTGGGGGATTTGTGCCCTCAACTAGACTCATGAAGTTAGGGAATTCCCCAAATAGGAACCCCAAGGAATCTAAGTGAGTCAAAGTGATGACCAAAGACTAAAGAAAAAGGGAAGGGAGGACCTAAAGAACACACCTATGTGCTGGACATATCAATGAGGTCCTACCTCTAGGCATAGGAGAGAATGGATCCAGGGAGGTGATCCATCTCATTATAATAATAGTTAAGAGGTATTATAGCACAATTGGGAGGATCATGCATGGATATGATATTATGGTGAACCACCAAAAGGACCTCTAAGTGGGTAGGCATATCTGAGTACTCAAGTGTGAATTTCATAGACTAGAGTTTTCCTTCCTAGTAGGAGATGCTATCACTACAAGGAAAATACTACTTAGTGGAGGGTTTTGTGAAACCACTTCTTCCTTCGTTTTTAGAGGAGGTTTATAGTGAAGGTGGTTAGCCATAGGTTTTGGTGGATGTTTTTTTTGGGTGTGCTTAAAACATATTATAAAACTAATGCAATCCCTTAAAACTTTCATTGATGCATAACAATATCACAAGAATTAAAGTAGGTTAACATATTTCATAATAAAACATCAACAATTTTTTAAGAAATCATTGTCAGTGTTCCCGATATATTACACTAATTTGGTGCATAACCATACCACGTGCACCATGATAGGGGTAAATCCATGAAGATGTGTCCCACTTTTTAGTGGAATGTGGTGATAAAAATTTGACATTTTACATATTTTTTAAAAATAAAGCTCTTGAAATTCATATAAGCCTTGTGAATTTTGATTTTTAGTGAAAAACAATTTGTAAGGAATTATGTTATCTTTCTAATGGTATTCTTTCCCCCCCAAAAATGATGGCATTTAATGTATCAAATTTTCCTTTAATTGTATTTTTGTCTTTGCAAATTATTAGAAAAGTAAACAAGTGACTTTTTTTCCTAATAACTATTTCAGTTTTAAATGTAGAATTAAAGAAATATGAGCATGATATACGTGAAATGTAGTTTGTCCATTTTTTTATTGGGAAATTACATTTTACATTATTTTTCTAAGGTTGTTAATTAATATTTGAGACACATTTTACACACCATTGTGTTTCCAATAAATCATTTTCTCCTAATTATGTAAAACAAAAAACTAGAAATACCCTTTTAAAGAGTAAATGTCCATATATATCCCAAACATATTTTTAAACTTTTTGGTTGTGTAAGTTTTAAGATATTTTTCTTTGAGGGACTTCACTACTTAGGATAAAATTTTAATGTAATACCCCTAGGTTGAACCCCAACTGTACATATAAATGTAGATGAACATATAGGTTGGTGAGCCAGGGTATTTTGGGCCAAAAGTGCCTGTGTTGTAATACCTAGGTCGATCCCCAGTTTTAAATGTAAAAATGTTTGATAGGCTGGTGAGCCAGGTTATTATATGCCAGAAGGATTATGTGATTATTAGGCAAGAGAGACTAGATTATAAAGGCCAATGAGCCTAGTATTGTAATATGTAAACACACATATCATTAATAAAGTACATCGCTGCTGTAGACTGACCCAAAAATGAGTATGGGGGGATAAACTCCACTTGAAAGGGAAAGGGTGCTAAGACTGCACTAGTATTAGAGCAATCTTGTTGAGTCGTTGGTAATGGGTACATGACAAAGTGGTATCAAAGCAATCTTGTTGAGTCGCTGGTAATGGGTACGTGACAAAGTGGTATCAGATCTCTAGTCTTCAACACTGGGTCTGCATGGGTCATTTAGAAGAATGCAAAACTGTAATTTCAGATTTGTAAGAAAATAGTTTGATAGAATGTCAGGAGGAGTTTGTTTGTGATTTGTTTGACAAAATGTTGCAATGAAATGAAAGGGAATTTCATGGATATTTGAAATAATCGAGCCCATGTATTAGAAATCCCAAATTAAATTTCAAACTGGAAAAATTCAGACATGCTAATTGACTAAATTTCATGTGAGCAGAGCACCGTGGTGGAAATTGGGAAATTTTGGAAAATTGGCCCAATTGGAAAATTTTCTTTATTTTTATGTATGTTGACGTCAACATGACATGGGGGGCTACATGTTAGCTGATGTGGTGGTAGGTGATGTGTACTGCCATGGTGGCAGGTACACAAAGGCACGAAGGTAGAGGTGGAAAGTGTGGCAGAGATACATCACAATGACAATTCTCGAAAAGAGGAACCCCGAGCCAAGACATCGGACCATTGATCTGGATACATGATTGACGAAGGAGACTCATAATGTGTTTGAATTTGAATGAAATTTAAATCTTTGGGGGTGCGTGCTATTAATCTGGACTGTCCATTTTTTTGGTGACATGTCAAGCCAGGATTTACGTGCACAGTGAGGAAGAAGTTAATGAATTGTCATGTTGGAACATGCGAGTCCGTGAATTTGCGAGTCTGTGAAGATGGAAAAATGTCTAAGTGTTGGGACTTCTTAGACGAACTTATGGAAAGAAGGATATAATATTATGAGTCTGTGAGTCTGCGAAGATGGAAAAATGTTTATGTGTTGGGACTATCATCCCCTAGCCTAGGGATAACTAAGGATATCACGTCTCAAGCCCCACAAGTCCTAGACATGGAGTACCGAAAACTAGACAACTTGAGCATGGCCCCGAAGGGCCCCTCTTTTATTCAGTGCAGTCCATTTATCACCACCAACAGTATCCATCCCACTAGTTTGGTCTTGAAGTAGTCATTGGTCTTGCTCCATGAGGTAATGAGTTCGGGTATCATGGTATGTATCACTCCAATTTCTTGAAGCACTTGAATATGTTTTATTGAATCCTTCTTCATTTCATGACGTTTTCTTGGAAATATGCACTTTTCCTCGTTCATACCTGGAGGGGTGACATGATGCCCTAGTAATTTTATTTCCCTTTAGGATGGGTTTCCACTGGGTGGATCTATGAAAAGTCATCGTCCGTCCCTCTATACTCATTGTTGAGGAAAAAGGTATGGAATACCTTACTCAATCATTTTCAGATCTTGCCTGGCTAGGATAAGACAGTTGGGAATGTCACCCGAGGTTTATAGCCTCAAAACTTTCACTCAATCCACAAGTATAAATTACAAAGGATCAATGTTGATTTTATGTTTGATATTTGTAACAATGTAAAAATAATTTTTTTAAAGAATCTAGGTGAATGTATACATATTTTACATTGAAGTAAACATGGAGACACAAGCAAAAGGAAGAACCAAGTCATGAAAACACATGTATGAGACAGAACAATAATCTTATTTTATTTCATT
>SNQJ01S0020558.1:173570-186601 GCA_010110895.2 Picea sitchensis | reverse complement strand
AAAGCTGTCGGGAAAAGATAGAGGTAGCACATACTGTAACAAAACAATGGCACATTAATAAATTTCCAATTTCATATTAACAATATATTTACAAAATTTAAAAATATTACATCGATTCTTACCAATACATAAAAAATATACGAAAGAAATTACCATGATGAAGGTATGTCAGTCATGAGATTTTAACTCGCCAAATTCACCTTTCTTTGTTAATATATTCTTGATGTTTGAAGCAAATCCTGTTGGAAATCAAATTTTTCGAATGAGCTCTTTTACAAAATTGTTTTCATCTTCTTTAAATAACCATGGGAGGCTATTTCGATCGACTCCATTAGTCCTATTTAAATCAATAATATTTAGCATTGCATGATTGGCTTCTTGAATGTCACTACAAATTTTAGAAATTTTTTCTTTGTCACGCCTTCCATCTAAGATTCTCCACAACATTTCTGTTACGTTCTTCCCGATATGCATTGTGTCAAACAAATGAGTTATTTCTAGTCGCTCATAGTAGGGAAACCTACTGAATTGTTTGGGGAAACTTTTCGTTATAAAAATATACCTGGAACAATCATTGCCAACATTGTGTGCTCTCTCTTTATTGACATCCAAGGAGGAAGGTTATTGTTTATAACAAAAAAAAGTCACACCAAGTAGATAGACCTGAGCTCACCAAATGGATTTACACCATCAGTTGCCCATGAAATCCTAACATTACGAGGTTCTTCTTCAAAAATTGGTCATATTTCTTCGATATTTGTATATAAAGAACCATCTGCAGGCATTCGAAGAACATCATCTTCACTTCTATTCCGTGCATGGTAATCCATAAACTGTGTTATGTTCTGACATCTAAATAGTCACTGCGGGCGTGGAATTATGGGAATATAACAAAGAACCTTGTGAGGCACCTTTTTTGTTAACTGGTCAGTTCAATATCTACTGATTTGACATTGTGGGCAATTCGATTCAGATGCATATTGTCCATAATATATTATGTGATCATTGGGGCATGCATCAATAGCCTGATATTCCATTCCAATTTCTTTTAGAATGGATGATAATTCTCGGTATGTACAAGGTAACTTATTTGGTGATGGTAAGAAATATTCACCTATCAACCTACAACAACAATATACAAAAAAAAATCAATAATGAAAATTATATTAATCATTATAAATATTGCTTCCTTAATTTAGACATCAATTGACACTTAAAATAAAATAAAATAAAAGTTGAAAATTTCATAAAACTGTAAAATTATGTTGCTTACCTTAGGATCTGTGTCATACATGTGTTTGACAAACCATTTGATACCTTCAAGTTGACCAACAACATTACAGCAGAGAGAACACTTTTTTTTGTGCCTTCATATAGGGATTCAGTGGCATTTTGAAGGATAGGTTTATCAAAAATATATTCATCATCATTGTCCTCATCAYTGTCATCATTATCATCCTGCAAGTTGTCCTCCTCCATGTTGACATCATCATCCATTGGAGCATTATAAATGTCTTGGATCAATCTATTTGTCCCATCATCATCAATTGTATTATTAATATCATCATTTTCCATAGGAATAATGTGATCACCATTATCCACACAATTAAGTTCATCTTGTTCTTCAGTATTATCTCTATGAAAATGTCTCCTGCTAGGCGGCATCACATTCTTAGGATGATTTTTATTCAATAAAAACAATGGAAGCAATAAAATATAGTTAGAGTATATCACAAATATTATTTTGAAAGATAAATTAAAAAAAAAAACAATTAATGTATAATACCCTTAAATATCTATAATAACTAATTACTTACCATGGGACGATATTCATTGCCCCCATCAATGTGGCCATTCTCCCTACAATGTTTTTCAACTATTTTTAAAGGTAGTCTTCTTCCATTAAAATCCCCGCATTCACAACAAGGGCAATAACATTTCCCATCACCATGAATCACCATGTGCCGCTTTAACATAACAAGCTCTCTTTTCTCGTCTGGAGTTGACATTGTAATTACCTATTACAACAAATCCATTGAAACATTATAAGTACAATATACAAATCTATTCAAATAATTTGGTATATATTTAGATATTTGTAATGAAAATTATACAACATGTTCAGAAAAAATAAGGGACAAAGCATGAAACATTAATAAAAGGAGGTGGATCTATTATCACCCAAAATCACACTATATAATATTAAGTCCCTAATAAAAATTAGGGTAGATTTAGGGATACACAAGAGTACTGATCCCCAATATCAACAAAAAAGCCACTGCTCTTCACTTCTAGTTGGTTCTTTTCCAACTCAAGGAGGAAACCCTAAATGTAAATTTACTAAGGCAAGGATACTTAGATATTTAAGAAGTTCCATGAAATATAAGAGAAAAATTAGAGTGATTGAATCTAATTAGAGTGATTGTAGCTTGTAACATCTCGCTCTTGCACACTGAGCGAACTTATTCTTTGAGGACACTTGCTCGCAAGTGATCCAGATTTTATGCTATTAAAACATTGATTTTGATTATGAGGCGTTATGGGTTGGTGACATGTTGTTTTACTGCATTGGCATAGACGGGTGTTATTGACTCGGTTTTACTGAGTGTGCAGTATTTTGGACCTCGAGGATGCAGAGGCATCGATGGAACCCCTTGGAATCTGGATCGAGTCGGGGAGTGTACCATTGGGGTTTGATTGTTTTATTGTGATATTAGTGCATCTGATTAGATGATATGATTATGGATATATTTCTGACATGATTCGTTGATGATGCAGGCTTACGATAGCTTGTCGACCAAACTCACATGTGGAGTAGAGGGGTCATGCACAACCACTAGAGAGGTTGAGGGAGAGGTGTGGACAGCATCCCTGCCACAACCTACTAGCACTCTCGTCGTGGCTCGAACTGTAGGTTAACGGTTACCTAGTTCGGGAGGACCCACGATGTCGTGAGGGAAGATTGTGATAGTCGTTCACGATGATTCTAAGGGGTGCGCATTAAGGCATGGGCCTTATTCCTTAGAGGCCCTTAGTCTCCCACAAGTTTACCTGGCGAAGTATTGACTCCAGGGTTTTTTTATGTCTACCAAGTCATTCAAGAGGCGAGTGGCACCCTTGGAGCACGTGGTGCATCTTGAAAGGCACGTCGCACAAGAAAAATTAAAAGAGGTGAGTGGCACCCTTAGAGCACGTGGTGTGTCCTGAAGGGCACGTCGTGCAAGGGAACAGATGAGGCGAGTGGCACCCTTGGAGCACCTAGTGCGTCCTGAAGGGCACATCACGTTGTTAATGATAAATGAATGAATCTAGACGAACTTAGGATGAATAATGTGATAAGAATTTTTAAAACAATTTCCCTAATAAAATGTCACCCAGCACGAAAATTTAAGGTCTAGGTCTAAATTATGCTAGTGGTAAAATTTTATCTTTTTAAATATATATATATACAAAATAAAAATAAAAACAACATAAATAATAATTATAATATTTGTTAAATCTTGTAACAAAAAGGGGTTAAGAAATTTGAATGATTCATGAAAATCTGTTAGGATAAAATTTAAAAAGGGAAATAAATGTTTTATTATTTTATGATAATTTAAAATTTATTAATTGAAAAGGAAAAAGGAAAAAAAAAAGTGGGTTAATTTCTACACCTGCCAATTTGAGTTCTAAATGAAAAGGGGAAAGAGGGAAATCTAAAATATTTAGGAAACTAGGAAAATAGGGAAACATAAAAAGAAAACGGAAACACAAGGAAAAAAGCAGAAAGTCAAACTTCGTAAGGTATCTAGCATTTAAGAGCTTTCTAATTTTAAACTGAACTAGCAAATTAATAATGGGGAAAGTCATTAAAACCTGTAAGGGATTTTGGAGACACCTAGGAGCGATTCTAGGAGTGACTCTAGGTGGGTGAGTGAAATAGGGGTAATTAATTAATTAAAGAAATTAATTTATGGAGGAATGAAGGGGATGGGTGACACTTGTACGGGGAGGATTTTTAGGATTTAATTTATTAAACATTAAATTAAATGGGATTTTGGGAAGGTAAAGGACTTAGAAACTCTATATAATGGAGGGAGGAGAAGGATGAAGGATCTCTTTTGTTTGTGTAACGTTACACTGCAGAAATCTCTACTTGATTGACTTAGCTTGTGGGAGTTGGGATACCCAGCTCGGTGAGGAGTGGTAGCTTGGCCTTGCAAGGCGAGTTGGGAGCTAGCTGAATCTCTAGATAGTGTGTGTGGCCCCTTTGTGGCTCGGGGGGGATAAGGGGGAAGAAGAGTACCCCTAGCATTGGCTGGGAGGTACCGATGAAGTCTCGTCGGTCGGCAACCGGGAGTTGCACGGAGCGCGTGGGACGTCACTCAGAGCAGGAAATCAAGCAACGATATGCTCTCTTCATTTTTGTATGGTAGATTGTTGTAGGATTTATGCTTGGATCTACATGTTTAATGGAGTAAGTAAATTGATTGTCTAGATTGATGACTAAATTTCTTTCATAGCCTAGCTCGATGATTGATTGACTCCCATGGCCTTCGTTTCCTCGCATGATTTGACCTCCTTGTGGTGTTTGATTGTGACCATTGTGGTGGTTTTGCCGATCATCCCTAGCTCATCAGTCCTCGCCTGGGCAGTTGGCCAGGAGCCTGATCTACGATTGTCGCTTCGGCGTTAATAGACCTATGGACCTCAACGCCCAACCTTTTTGTGCAAGGATGATGAGTGAAGGACAAACCTATCAGTCGTCTACCTCCGTTGTTGTCCTTGGCGGATTGGATCCTTTCGGTTCTCTTACTGTTGTCTGCATTTTGTATTGATATTCTGGAAATGGAAAAACGAATTGATTCATGTCTGCATTTTGTATTGGTATTCTGGCAATGGAAAAACGAATTGATTCATGTCTGCATTTTGTATTGGTATTCTGGAAATGGAAACACGGATTGATTCATGTATGCATTTTGTATTGGTACTCTGGCAATGGAAAAACGGATTGATTCATGTCTGCATTTTGTATTGGTACTCTGGCAATGGAAAAACGGATTGATTCATGTTTGCATTTTGTATTGGTATTCTGGCAATGGAAAAATGAATTGATTCATGTCTGCATTTTGTATGGGTATTTGGGCAATGGAAAAACGAATTGGTTCATGTTTGCATTTTGTATTGGTATACCAGGCAAATGAAAACGATTTTATAACTCCTTTTTGTTACCACGATTATAATTCCTTGCGTTCTACGCTTTGCTTTGAATTATAACTCCACGTCCCTATTGTTGCCATGGTTCATCACCACGAATTTAATACTCAGACTTTTTATTCCCACTTTTTGACTGTCACGGATTTTTAATTACACAGGTTTTCACCAGACTTAACGCCCACGATTTGTTTCTCCCAACCATTTGTTGAGTGGTTGTTAACGCCCATGATTTTTTCTTGAAAATGTTGACTGTGTTGCGATTGAATTCTCCCACGAATTTAGCCTTTTAAATCATAAATTCACTTGCCGGAATGACCACGGTTTTGGTAAATAAAAATTGACTATGTGCATGTTGAATTCGCCCACGAATTTAGCCTTTTAAATCATAAACTCACTTGCAGGAATGACCACGGTTTTGGTAAATAAAAATTGATTGTGTGCATGTTGAATTTGTCGAATTTTTGTTATTCAATTCATAACTGACTTGCAGTAATGACCACGATTTCGCCTTCAAACTGTGACTATGTTTTCCCTTGAGTGATGGACTGCGTTGATGTTGATTGAATTCGTTTTCCTTTAATTGTTGATTTGTTGTCGACTGGGCACGATTGGCCACCCAATGGGCACTACGTTTTTACTAATTTTTCCACGGCGAATTAAATGGATAACAATTAGTTAAATGCCTTACTATTGCTAGATTCATTGCTATGTAATGGTCACATTAATTGCCTTGATTTTTGCCAGCAAATAAAATGTATAACAGTTAGTTAAATGCCTTGTTATTGCTAGATTCATTGTTATGTAATTATCATATTAATTGCCAGAACAATTTCTACAACAATGTAAATGGCCAGCAGATTCATTCTTTGGATTAAATGCCATGGCGAGTTAAATGTTAACTAACACCTTAAATGCCTTGTTATTTCTATATTACTTGTTAAGAAAAAAGTCATGTAAACTACCATGTTAATGCACTTTTAATTGTCATGTTAATGGTCATGTAATTGCCTTGTTATTTCTATATTAATTCTTAAGTAACCGCTATGTTAACTTCCTCGCTAAATTGCTCTAGCCCTGCTAATAGTTAGTAGTTTCCTTCTAATATTATTAGACAGCTCGTATTGTTAGTTTGGTCACTATAACTAGACTACATGTTGAGATTTAATTATTCATAAGTGTTATAATGATATCTTTCTACCCTAAGATTGGTAATGTTGTTATTTAAGTTAATGACTAGTTGTAACTTAGACGTGCCCCGTCTAGAATGGAAACTCATGTTAAAAGCGATTGTAATCATTGACTAGATTAGACTGGGTGATTGGTTGGGTTAGGAAGATGTCGTGTATTGGTTTGTGACATCCCGTGTCTTCTTCCTCTGACGTTTCGTCGACCAGTTGTTGGGGTATGGGTGTGGTTTTCCTCTCAGTATTCGGTTTCTAGCACATCGAATTATCTAGATTCATTGGTCCAGATAGGATGTGTTGCACCAAGGTTATTGATGCAGCTATCACCTGGAAACGGCATGATTCCTAATGAGGGGATCATGGCACGCCCTGGGGGATAGTGGCGAACGAGATCTTGGTCAGAGTAGGTGCTTTATGTGAGTACTAACGAGCATGCAAGTTGCTCTTTGCGCAAGGGCCGAACACCTTCAAGCGTTAGGTCCGCGCACATTGAGGTTCTAGTATTTGTTCATCCAGGCCATGATGTTGGGATGGGGATGTTGTCCCTTATCTTGTAGGCGTGGTCGTGTTTGCGTCAGAACGCTAGTCGTCCTCCTTGTTATTGCACATGCTTTTCCAGTTGTCTTGAGCCGGTGGGTGGTGTCATAGTAACCTGTTGCCTAGACTGTGTGCTAGTGTTCATCGTCAGTGGTGTGATTAAACTGTTGTCTTCATCACCTTCTTGCCTCTTAACTCCCCCCCCCCCAAAAAAAAAAAAAAAAATGTTTCGCTTGTTGTCTTAACGATGGGGATGTTACATATGGTATGAGAGCAGGTTCAACCCGTGACTTGGGATCGCTACAGATTTCGTTGATTTGATTTTATTATGATGTTGATAATTAAGTTGACTTGTATTCATGCAGGTAATCATGGTTGAGGACATCGTAGAGGAAGACGACAGGGTGCTAGGGGAGGAGGCGTGACGCCTCCAGTAGCATCCATGCTTGAGGGGTATAACCCCCAGGGAGACAAACAGGTTGTCGGATAGGAGAAGATAGAATTTGGTGATGTGGTCGGAATGATCAGATCTTTTCAGCGCATGTCTGAAGCACTGATCATCCATTTGGACAGAGATGAGTTCAGGGCACCGGCACCCCCTGAGGGTCCACCGCGCGCTCCGGTCGGTACTGGTAGAATTCACTGTGAACTCGAGAAGGTCAAATTTCCTGAGTTCTTTGGTGCCTCGGACGGTGCATCCATCAAGGCATGGTTGGAAAATATGGTGATGTTCTTTGCACTTCTCGATTATACCTTCAACATGAAGGTTCACATGGCGGTCTTCCAACTGAAAGGAAGCGATCTTCTATGGTGGAAGACGCTCCTACCGCAGCTGAACATGGTCGTCGAATATGTTTCATGGGAACTTTTCGAGGAACGGTTCCGAGAGAGATACCTATCAGAGGAATTCATTGAGCGTCAGCTCAATGAGTTCAACGCCTTACGACAGGGAGGTCGTACGATGACCGAGTATGAGGCTCATTTTATGGAGTTGCTTCAGTATGCTCTACATATTAACACTGAGAAACTCTAGGTCAACAGGTTCACGTTCAGCCTTAATGGAAGCATACGTGCAAAGGTTAGGATTATGATGCCTCAAACCTTGCATGATGTCGTCCAGAAGGCCCTCGTAGCAAAGGAGGATCTTATCAGCGGGGGTCAAAGCAGGACTCCAGTGAGACCGACAGGGCAGGTGTCATCTGGTGCGCAGCAGCACTAGACACCAACCAGACATATGCCCGGATATCATGGCTTCCAAAGAGGACCCACTTTCACTACACCTTGACCACTGACGCCTCAGCAGAGGACACCTTATCAAGAACCACAGCATCAACAGCAGTGTCGACCGCAGCAGCAGCATTTTAGGCCTGTTCAGTAGAACAAACCAGGATTCCAGACCGGTGGGCCTTCATCTTCTACTTCAGGTACCAGGACTACTAGATCGAAGAAGAGGTGTTGAATATGTGGGGAGCCACACTACTAGCGCGATTGCCCTGTGGAGAGGACTAGAGCATCTGGATCAGTCAGACCCACTACCATGGGATATTTGGGCAAGGCCCATTGGATCCATGCAGTGGTGAATAACCGCCAGGCAGAGCATCAGTCGACTATGCTCGAGAAAACAGGTACCGTCACTGACCAAACCCTTAGTATTTTGATAGATCCTGGTGCTACCGAGAGTTTCATTTCTGGTGCAGCACTAAAAATGATTAAGGTAAAGGCAGTCGAACAGGATGAGTTTAGATTCGTAGAGATGGCCTCGGGAGCCAAACAAAAGGTTGGAGGAAAGGTTACGGGTTGTATCCTTAACCTGGGAGAGTTTGTCACCAGGGCCAACCTATACGTCACAATCTTAGGATCTTATGACGTTGTGATCGGTGTGGACTAGTTGGAATTGCATGAGGCGATACTCAACTGCAAGACAAAACGGTTGAGCTTGGTCAATGATGAAGGACAGAGACGAGTGATTGTAGGTTGGAACCAGGGATGTTCCCTGAGGTTCATCTCTTCCTTGCATCTTTGGAAGAGCATGCTTAATGGATGTAATCCTTATGCGATCCTTGCATTAAACGATAAGGGAGTAGCGGAAGGTCTAGAACACCTTCCTGTGGTGAGAGAGTTTGCAGACGTCTCTCCGCAGGAGTTACATGGGGTGCCTTCGAAGAGGGAATTGGAGTTTACTATAGACCTAAAAACAGAGACTGAACCGATAGTGAGAACGCCTTATCGGATGTCGACCCCAGAGTTACAGGAGTTGAGAATGCAACTGAAGGAATTGTTGGTCCTAGGACTGATATGTCCAAGTGTGTCACCATGGGGTGCGCCTGTTATTTTCATACGAAATAAGGATGGGTCGTGGAGGCTCTGCATTGACTACCGTCAATTGAACAAGGCCATGATCAAGAATCAATATCCATTTCCAAGGATTGATGATCTGTTCGATCAGATGAAGGGTGCGACTGTGTTCTCAAAGATCGATTTGAAATCAGGGTATCACTAGTTACGGATCAAGGAGGATGATGTCCCTAAGACCGCATTTAAGATGAGGTTTGGACATTATGAGTTTACTGTTTTACCGTTTGAATTGACAAATTCCCCAACGGTATTTATGAGTTTGATGAACGAGGTGTTCCGCGAGTACTTGGACAAGTTCGTCCAAGTATTCATTGACGACATTTTGATTTACTCTCGGACGACGGAGCAGCATGATGAGCACTTACGCTTAGTACTACAGTGTTTGTGAGAGCACAAATTGTATGGGAAGTTGTCCAAATGCTCATTTTATCAATCGAAGATTCACTACTTAGGGCATGTCATCTCCGGTGAAGGTATCATCGTGGATCAAGCCAAGGTTGAGGCTATTATGGAATGGCCTGCACCGACGAATGTCCCGGAAGTGTGTAGCTTCATGGGTTTAGCGGGATACTATCGAAGGTTCGTTGAGGGATTTTCAAAGATAGAAAATCCAATCACAGAATTGCAGAAGAAAAACAAGGTTGTTTGGACCGAGAAATGTGCGGAATCATTTCAGAGGCTCAAGGAGTTGTTGACAACAACACCGATACTAAAGGTCCCTGACATGGATGTGGACTTCCTAGTATGCACTGACGCATCCAAGGAAGGCTTAGGCAGAGTCTTGATGCAATACAATAGAGTGATCACTTACATCTCGAGGAAACTGAGAAGGCATGAGGAGAACTACCTGACGCACGACTTGGAGTTGTTAGCCAACGTTTATGCCCTGAAGGTTTGGAGACACTACCTTGTTGGATGAAAGTTTCAACTAAAAATGGACCACTATGGACTACAACACATCTTTATGCAAAGCGACCTGAATGCGCGACAACGACATTGGTCAGAATTGCTTAGCGAGTACGACTTTGAGATTACTTACATAAAAGGAACAATGAACCGAGTGGCATATGCATTGAGTCAGAGACCATGCATCTTTTCAGTGCTGCCTCTTTAGACAAATCTACGTGAAAAGATTCTAAATTTACAGCGTGATGATGACCGGTACAAAGAGTTTTAGGGTTTTATCAGACAAAACACAATGATGGTACCAAGATTTGAAGGATTTTCGCTTAATAGTGATGGTTTATTGAGGTTTAAAAATCAGATTTACATACCACTGAATGACGAGTTGAGGATGTTGATCCTAAGCAAGGCTCATAGAGAAGTTTACATGGCTCACCCGGGAGTCATGAAGATGAGGGCAGACCTTAAACCCTTATTCTTCTGGAAGGGAATGAAGGCAAATATAGTCAACTATGTGACCCAATGTCTAGAACGTCAGCAAGTGAAGGTTGAACATAGACATCCGACAGGATTACTATAGTCACACGCTATTCCAGAATCGAAATGGGAGGTTATTTCGATGGATTTTATTTTTGGATTGCCACTGACGGCAAGGAGACACGACTCGATTTTCGTAGTAGTAGACACTCTGACAAAGAGTGCTCACTTTATTCCTGTGCATATGATGTATCAAGCACCCGACATAGCTAGAGTTTTCATTAGTGAGATTGTAAGGTTGCATGCCGTGCCTAAGAGAATTATATCTGATCAAGGATCGGTGTTTACTCAACAATTTTGGACGAGTTTCCAAGAGGCCTTGGGAACCCAACTTAACTTCAGTACTGCGTACCACCCAGAGACTGATGGGAAAACCAAACGAACAAACTAGACCTTGGAGGACATGTTGCGCATGTACGTGATGGACCAACAAAAGCATTGGGAAGAATTCTTGGCACTGGTGGAATTCGCTTATAACAATAGTTACCAAGGCACCATTAAGATGGCACCTTTCAAGTTTCTTTATGGACAACCGTTTCAGACACCCTTCAATTGGGATCGGCTTGAGGATAGGGTCATGGTGGGACTAGAAGTGATACAAGAAATGGAAGAGAAAATGCAAACAATAAGACAAATGATTAAAGAAGCGCAAGATCGGTAGAAGAGTTATGTCGATGCGCACTCGACCGTAGTTACGAGGTTGGCGATCGAGTCTTCTTGCGGGTTAGACCGCATAAGAGTTCGATCAAGTTTGGAAAGGGAGCTAAACTCTCTCCTAGGTTCGTAGGACCTTTCGAGATTGTGGAGAGAAAGCGGCCCGTGGCCTATCAACTAGTCTTGCCTTATTCCTTGAGGCGTATGCACAATATTTTTCATGTATCTGTTATGAGACATTATATTAGTGATCCTACACATGTTATTGACATGAGTTCTTTCCAGGTGTCAAACGAGGGGGTGCTCACGGCTGAGTCGATCCACATCTTGGATCATCGCATTCAACAGCTACGGTGTCGAACGGTAGAGCAAGTCAAGATCTAGTGGGACAGCTATAGTCCGCACTCGGTGACCTGGGAAGATGCATATGATATGCGCCAGCAATTTCCAATTTTGTTTGATAGATAGACTTATGATATTGTGATACACTTTATTTCGGCATTTATACTGTGAAACTTCAGGACGAAGTTTAGACCAAGAGGGGGTGTATGTAACATCCCACTCTTGCGCATTGAGCGAACTTATTCTTTGAGGACACTTGCTCGCAAGTGATACGGATTTTATGCTATTAAAACATTGATTTTGATTATGAGGCATTATGGGTTGGTGACATGTTGTTTTACTGCATTGACATAGATGGGTGTTATTGACTCGGTTTTACTGAGTGTGTAGGATTTTGGACCTCGAGGATGCAGAGGCATCGATGGAACCCCTTGGACTCTGAATCGAGTCGGGGAGTGTACCATTGGGGTTTGATTGTTTTATTGTGATATTAGTGCATCTGATTAGATGATATGATTATGGATATATTTCTGACATGATTCGTTGATGATGCAGGCTGATGATAGCTTGTCGACCAAACTCACATGTGGAGTAGAGGGGTCATGCATGACCACCAAAGAGGTTGAGGGAGAGGTTTGGACAGCAGCCCTGCCACAACCTACTAGCACTCTCATCATGGCTCGAACTGTAGGTTAATGGTTACCTAGTTCGAGAGGACCCACGATGTCGTGCGGGCAGACTGCAACAATCACTCATGATGATTCTAAGGGGTGCACATTAAGGCGGCGGCCTTATTCCTTAGAGGCTCTTAGTCTCCCACAAGTTCACCTAGCGGAGTATTGACTCCAGGGGTTTTTGATGTCTACCAAGTCAGTCAAGAGGTGAGTGGCACCCTTGGAGCACGTGGTGTGTCCTGAAGGGCACGTCGCGCAAGAAAAATGGAAAGAGGCAAGTGGAACCCTTGGAGCACATGGTGTGTTCTGAAGGGTATGTCGCACAAGAAAAATGAAAAGAGGTGAGTGGCACCCTTGGAGCACTGGTGCGTCCTGAAGGGCACTTCGCACAAGGGAACAGATGAGGCGAGTGGCACCCTTGGAGCACCTTGTGCGTCCTAAAGGGCACACCGCGTTGTTAATGATAAATGAATGAACCTAGATGGCCTTAGGACGAATAACGTGATAAGAATTTTTAAAACAATTTCCCTAATAAAATGTCGCCTAGCACAAAAATTTAAGGTCTAGGTCTAAATTATGCTAGTGGTAAAATTTTATCTTTATATATATATATATATATATATACAAAATAAAAATAAAAACAACA